>DWAV01001692.1:0-12886 GCA_018231305.1 Noctuana lactifera | reverse complement strand
GACAGACAGACAGACAGACAGACAGACAAAAGTTTTAAAAAATATATTTTTGGCTTCTATATCGTTAATAAAGCCCCCTCGAGTAAAAATTTCGAAAAAATATTTAATGTACAGAAAAAATATTTCTACAGTCTTATTATAGTATAGATTGCAATAACAGGTTATCTCACTGATTTCATTTGTAGATATTAAAATTGAGAGCGACGACAGAAGGACTATCAATTGAAGAGGAAGCACTGGCAGCCCTTGCAGAAGTTGGATCAAATAGTACACTGAGGTACCTATTTATTTAGCAATATATTTTTAAAAACGTCATAATTTTAAAGTTTTTCTTGCTTGGTTTAAGTGTGTGTGATCTGATATATTGTAGATTTATACTTATTATAAAATTTCAGTATCATCACTACATTATCTTAAATTGTTTGTCTTTTGTTAAGGGTATCCTTACAGAATCGAGATTCGCCATACTAATTAGTAGGTGCGGGCGAATTGATTAAAAATTATTAAATCGTTTTAAAATTTGTTCTATTACGTATCAACAACGAGAATTGAGTTAATATTTTAATAGTTTTGTTCTTAAGTACTCAAGTAAGGCTCAAAATCTTAGTTAACATTTTGAAGATGTAGGCTAGTTGATTGGTTGTGTGTGCGTCAGGTACGCGGCGCAGCTGCTGACGCCGGCGGCGCTGACGGCGCGCGCGGAGGGCTCCGCGCGCATCGCGCCGCACCACGTGACCGCCGTGCACGCGCTCTTCCTCGACGCCAAGTCCTCCGCGCGCATCCTCACGCAGCACTCCGACAAGTACATGCAGTAATGCCTTACCACCCAGACCCGCACTACTGTCCGCCGCGACCGCGCGAGCTTCAACAAACAACCTGTCACAACACATGCTAAGAAAATATTCATCCTGCAATAGAGTACAGACTACATTCGTACGTAAAAGCCACATCATCGTGTACCGGTACTTGATGTCGTCGTTGTCGTACGTACACGTACATGTACGTACGTATGTGTACGTACGTACGTACTTATGTGTATTACGTCGTCATTGTGGACGAAATTGGAGCACTGTAATAGAATGTAAGGCTAGGAGCACTTTCTGGTATGATATAAGTACACGAGTGGTTTACAATCTCTTATATCTACACTTCGTCAAAGGTGAAAGATGAAAGAGTGTTTGATATAGATAACTAAGAAGTTTCTTGTTTGTTTTGTTCAAAGAAGTGATACTAGATTATCTTTTATGTTAATTTTAGTTTACGCATTATTTCATTACAAATGTTAATGAAAAGGAAGAAAAGAACATGTACAATAAATAAGTTTTATTTTAAAAATGATTCTTATTTCACTAAATAAACCTAAAACAGTATTTACATAAAAAAATTGTTTGGACATAACTTTGTCTGATATGTTAGTAAATCTTATAGTGCAAAAAATTTATCAAGTGCGTCATCTGTACAATACTCTAACGAGTTATAACTATAAGCAGTCTATAAAAATTATTTACATAACAAATTATAAATAATTTATTTCCCTTAACAATTGAAATATTATTATTATTATCTTAAATTAGTTTCTATCTTGTCATCTGATCGCTGTGGAGCTGGATCGAAGCGCTCCTCGGTAAGTCTGGGGTTGAATGTGGTAGTGGGCATGGGCGTGGTGAGTGGGGGAGAGAACGTGGGCAAGTCGACGCGCACGGCGGCGGGCTCGGCGGTGTGCCGGTACAGAGCTTCGAACTGCATCTCTTCTGGGAACGAGTGCGACTTGATTTTCCTCTCGTCTCTAGCGTTGCTCGGGTACACTATAACAATTTTCTCGCCCTCGCTCTTCAAGGCCACCGGTGGCAACGCGGTGCTGGTCGATATCACTGGACCGGCCACCACCTGCAACATTTCCGTTGGCGCCGCTCGTAGTTTCTCTTTAGTCGTGGTCGTCGTCGTGGGTGTAGTTGTTGTAGACGAAGTCGTTGTAGTTTCAATAACTACCGGAATGTCAGGGTCTTCGGGAGTTTCTATTTCTCGCTTCTCTCCAGGTGGGCCCATTGACCGCAACGATTCTATTTTCATTTCCAAGGTCGGTGTAGGGATCGGCACGGAACTGGTTGCATTTATTTCCTCGGTCGGAATATATCGCGCTGTCGTTTTTGGTAATTCTCGGGAACCAAATATTGGCAAGCGTGGTGCGTAGGCAGAAACTAGGGGCAAAAGAGTGTCTCTAGCGTATCTCTCGGCTCTCGATATAAATGATGCTAAGCGTGATGGCAGGAATTGGACAGCGAAACTGGACTCCTCCTTTTCTGCTCGTTCACCCCAGGTGGGTTCGAAGGTTGGTGTAGTGGACCCGTCGTAGTTTTTAGCTTTCCGTGAAGGCGTTTGGGTAGTGGATCGTGGAGGTTGTGTTGGTCTGAGTAAGGGTTCTGATATCTCTGGGACGTCATCGGGGCCATCGGCTCTCTGTCGAGGTGTTTTCCTTGGCCTCGGCCTGAGTACTGGTTCTGCTATTTCGACAAGCCCGCTAGGAGCAGTCTTAGTGTTGGTCATGCCGAAAGCGCGGCCGCTGTCCGCCGCCGGTCCGTTCCATTCGTACGCGTCAACGACCGTGAAAGGCGGCTGAGGCGAGTCTTCTGGTAATTCATTATCCTGTGGATTTTCTGTGGGTTTCTTTGTTATATTTTCCCTATTAAGTACTTCTTGTTCCACGACTGTTACGTTGGTAGACTCGTCAGTTTCCTGAAAGTAAATATTAACGAAATTGATTGGGTGTAAAGGTCATAAAACATATTCTCTATTGGTATAGGTATTAGTTAAACTACGATTGGAGTAAATGAAGATGGAAAGCTCTATTAAGTGTTATAATAACATAATAAACTAGTGCTAGGTAGTAGTTATGTAGGTTTTGCAACAAACCTGTATTTGACAATCTCCTGGATAGAGTGGCAGTTGGATGGATTCATCAGAGAGCAATCGTAGACTTTTGCAAAAAGAAGATCTGTAAAGCAAAAATATTAAATACCGATTAATTTTGATAGATTTTTTTGTATTTTTAAATTTGAAACAATACATATTGTCTTGTAAACTAGCGTCATACAGTATCTTCTGTTTCTTCATATTTTCTTTATTTATCGAAGGCAATCAATTGACAGGTAGACCTTACAAAGTATGTTAAATTGAATAGCTTGCATCTACCCTAAATAACACTAGGTACGAGTATTGTTTCTGAATTGCGAGAAACTTTTCATTTCTGTTTGAAAAAGACACATTGGCTGTATTATACGAATGTGCAAAACTGACGTTTTTCCAAAACTGTCCCCAATGAGCAGCTTGTGGAGGAGGAGGGCCTTCGCGCCGGCGGAGAGCCAGCCGGAGTAGGCGGCGTAGTGCAGCGTCGCGCGCAGCGGCACGCCCAGCGCCGGGTGCGGCACCACCACGCGCGAGAACCGCACCGCCGACCGGCTGCCGTCCTCGCGTCTGAAATTACCAACAAACAAATACATTTATACACGGAATAACTCATTAATACGGTCTGGGTGTTTGTGTAAATGTCTATATTTGTACATGGTATGACACAGGAAATTCTAGCGAGTGTAAACTGTTATTTGATAGCTTTTTTCTTTTTTAACGCTGGGAAATGCTTTTGCACTTTCCTCCCAAACCCAGTAAGATCAACCGTATTCCCGGATCTTTCTGGGTAGGACTCTCCGGCAGAAGCACCAGAATAGAGTAGGTTAGAATTCCGCGTATTAAATAAGGTAATATAGGTGTCTACTAGGTATCATAAAATTGAACTTACTTTGTCATGGGAAACGATTCGTTAAGTCCTGAATCTCCGTGAAGGGTGAGCGTAACACGACCATAATTGGATTTTGCTCCGGCTTCAATTCCTCCCCATACCGAGACGTGGTATTGATGAGCTGAAAAGCAACCATAAACAAATTGGATTATGTACCTACGTTTTAATATCAAACACATTTAAAAATCGTGCTATGAGTATTTATTGGTGTGTCTCTGTGGTGTAAAATAAATTATATTTGCTGTTTCTACTCACCACAAAAAGGTTCCTCCTCTCGTGTGAGTAGATAAAGCTGACCACGACCTAATGACCGATCTGCATAATACCCCATGTTACCGCACCGACGTTCTCCATTGCACGGAAAACACTGACCCTGGAAAATAATAAGCATTAAAACATATTCATTTTACTACTAACTTAAATACGAGCTAACAGTCTTTGATAGTTTTTTCTTCGATTGTTCATATAGTTTCATTTTCGATTGTCTGGAAGACAGGTACCTACGACCTACGAGTACATAATTCGTCACTATTCGTTTTAATGTTGTTTATCATAATAAAAAGATTTTTGAAATTAAATTAAATGAACAATTGCATTTTCTATGGGTGCAAAAAGAGTACGTACTTCATAGTTTAAACTTACCTCTAGAAAAGTATCGTAGTCTGAACAGGGGAAAGCTGGAAAATGACATTTGGGGGAAACGGAGTCGGTGAAGAATTTGTAAGCTCGACGGTGATTGCACAGCGAACGCCCTTCTGGAGAAGCTGCTGCCCACGGCAGTACTAGATCTGATACGGCTCCTACAAATCTGCAATTCAGAATGTTATATTTTAGGTAAAGACTATTAAATTTAATAAATATAGTTTTGACTGATTTATACCTATTTTCTTAGCTTCACCTATGTCAAAAGTAGGTACATAAACCATGCAACTAGCCCAGAACAAACAAAAGCTATTAATTTTTAAAATTACAATATACGAATCACTGAACTTCTGTAAATAGGTAGGTACTACTTACAAATTGGAACATCCATGCTGCACCCGGCCGCCATTAGGGTAGAAATCGACATGTCCAAGCGGCTGAGCAGCGCCCAAGCCTCCCAGGATGAGAGTTTCTCCATTAGAGTGGATTACGTCTACGAATTTGGCGTCAGATCGGTCCAGCCGAGCGCGTGGATCTTGAAATTCGAATAAGGGACCGGCCGGGTCTAAGCCTACAACCAGATAAGAACAAAGTTTTAGATGTAAAATTAGCAGACAAATATACTTTAGTGGTCTAGGTCGACCTCGCCTTGGAAGTCGTAATAGGTGTCCGTAGTACGTCGATGTCGTTACGATATAAATGTGTGACCTCGGAGAAGCTGCCAAGTATTTCTAAACCACACATGTTAATGGCTCCGTGGATTGCAACCCTAATACAGCGTAGGTTAGATAGGTACCCTAACTTACACACATTGTCATCATAATTAGGCAATCGTCACTAATTTTACATAAATACTTAAACATAATTTACACTGGTTACTAACTATGTAAACTAAACTTAAACTGAGCCACAGAATAAAGTTAACATTAATTTATTTATGATTGAGGAATTTAATATTAAGTAGTTACCTACCTGTAATTCTGCTGATGTTTCTCAACTCAGATCCAGCGAAACCGGCCACATGCGCGCCGAGACTAAACCCGATCAAGTGGACGTCTTCAAACTTCAGCTCTATGTGATCAGCAAAACCTGCCATTGGAATATTTTTGGTTATGAACTCACTTCAGTTTTAGCTCGCATAGCCCCACTGGTAGTGGGGATACTCGGATGGGTGCCCCTAGTAGCAAACTTCATGCAGTATTCCTTTTTACGGAGGGCAGGTTAAGATGTCGGTCCCGGTTGATATCGATAGATACGAGTACAGTCGTTACACCTAGTCGGATTGATAACATGCGACACGGGTTGGCCACTAACTCGTATCTCCACCAATCCGTATTAGAGCAGCGTGGTGGAGTATGCTTCAGGCCTTCCGCGATTGTGAGAAGAGACCCGTGCCCAGCAGTAGGAGATAAAAGGGTTGAACTTTGAAGGCACGTACCTACTTGTCTTCTGAAGAAAGGAAAAATGGAAAATCCGCATGTCTTTAAATAGTTTTTTCTAGTGTAAATAAATGTACCTAGGTACCTACACTTGCAAGCACAAAATATTATCAGATAAAGAACCGTTTCCCAACGTCACGTATAGTTTATGCACCTATTGTACGTAATCACAATCATGGATCAAGCTTTGTACCTACCTAATGATAATTAAGTACTTACAACAAAAAAAAAGAAATTATTTTTCCCACGAATTAAAATTAACATTCTTAAAGAGTTTTGTGATGTAATGTGAAATAATTTTAACTGCTATCCCTACCTTGTAACAACATTGCAAGTTGTTTTCCCACTAGCCTCGTGTTCGCGGCCGCTCGAAGATAATTGGGCATTGATGCTCCACCTTCCCAATCGACGCAGACCACGTTGCACTCTTCCTACGTGTTAAAAATGGCATAAGTATTTAAATAAAATAAGAATGAATGACATATATGACATAACTAGGTATTTTTAAGATATTACTTCTTATTTTTAGTTATAAATGGGTTCTGTTTTTAACCGACTTCAAAAATGGAGGAGGTTCTTAATTTGACTGTATTTTTTATGATTGTAACCTCAGAACTTCCGACTAGGTGAACCGATTTTGATGATTCTTTTTTTGTTTGAAAGTTGGTGCATCCTGTGTGGTGGTGTCTTTTCAATTTTTTTCAGTTCTGACAATGGCAGCCATGAGAAAACCATATAAGTTTTAAATTTGCATTAAGTAGGTACATAATTATGTCCGCGACAATTTTGAAGTCAGTTTTTTTTGTTACGCGAGTTATAATTATGTACCTATTTGCTCTTATATTTCCGCACGGAACAAAGATCTGCGTACGGATGTGAATAGGTATCTTCAACAGGTGAAAGTGCTAACAGATCAGTTCACCAACCTACCTAAAGACTAAAGTGACTCAAGACTATTCGGCATTGTGTTATGCAATAAGTGTCATACGTAATCTAGGTCATTCTTTTGTACTGAATTACTTGAACAAATTGCTGCATCCTGTTTATTGTCACTCTTTTTAGCAATAAAACGCCTCCGTGAAATTTTTGCTTTTTACTTTGTACCTCCTTATATTACAATAGCGCATTGCATCTCTATGAAAGAAGACTATAATGATAGATAAATAAATAATACTAATGTTTCTTTTTTCAACTAAGCAGTCTATACACCTACCTAAGTATATGTTTGCTGTAATGTTTAAATATACATAACTAGTTTTAGCTAACTACACTAACTAGTCTAGGCTAGAAACGAGAGGTATCTAAAGAGCCTGGCGTTTTTAGGTAATTGACCTTAATTTGCATTTTAAATTCTTGCGTCAATAGATTTTTCTAGACAAGCGCTGTCTATAATATTTATCTACATAGGTACCTATACTCGAAACTGTGACTCTTGCTATGTACAGTATTGCGTAAAATACTAAGGTACGCGTCGATTACGAATTTAGAATTACATTCATCACATGCTCGTAAAGTTTTCTTTAAAAACATACTAACCACAGCCATGAGAGCGGATCGCATTTCGTAGACCCACACATTGTCGCAGTTGGAGCCGAAGCCATGCACTATGATCCGCGTAGGGCGGGCGGAGTCGAACGCGCGCGCCGCCCAGCCCCACGCCGCCGACATGTTGCTGGCCGACACTGCCAGCAATGGTTGGTCACCTCTAAAAATATACTTTTATTAGAAAATTTATTACATTTACTAGTAACAGGAAGAAAACAATAAATTTTTTGTAACAATAAATTACTACGACTTTAAGACAAAGACGTGACTTACAGGCTTAATTGTAGCCATAGTAATGAACCGCTGCATAATAAATAGGTACGTCTAATAGTTACAACTTGTCTGTTGCAGAATTTGCAGTGCAATTTGTAATAGGTATCATCCTCTTGCTTAGTTATTATTAAATAAACGAGTGTAGGATGATCGTCTATCTTCCTGTCCAGCGTCCAGCAAGGCCAAAATATTTGTAACTGCGATATGATGACATATTAATGTGGATGTCAAGTACATTAATGTTTTCCTGTTATGGCTATGTCTATGAAGAATATGAAGATAGAGTGAAAAAACATTAAGATGCCTACATAATTACAACATAAATATCAAAACAAAGATATGGTTCATTTATCGTATTATCATAAACATTATTATTATATTAAAATATAACATACTAACTGCCCCTGCGATTTAGGTACACTAGGTATTGGAAACAATATTTTTTAAACAAACCATTTTATTCATTTGTTAATTCTCTATAAATGTACCTTTTGAATTGTTCCGACAATGTCGTACCTGCTAATTGTGGAATACAGGAGGAATTGCGTGCCAACTTCTTGCGGCGGACTGGGCAGTGTCTCGAGGTACGCGAATGGACCCGCGTCCTCAAAACACCCGAAGTCTCCATAGCACACACTCCCTTGAGATCGCTTAGTTCTGTGGACGTAGCATAACTGTATGAACTGTGCATGTTTCTGTACTAACAAATACTTATAAACTTGTTTCTTGCGAAAATTATGAGCCAAATCTTTGCCTAACATGAAAATTCTTAAATTTTTTTTCAGCGTGATACAAACGTAGATTTAGATTTTGCACATACGAGTAACAATAAAATCTTATGTGTTTGAATTTGTATGCAAAGAATGCTGCCTTCGTCTAGTCATTATGTATATTATAAATATGCAGTATAGTATGATAAGTAAGTAGGTACCTATATTTATCTACCTATTAATGCAGCAAAAAGTTAATGAGATTCGTGTATAAATTAGGTATTATTTTATTAAGTTGCATTGTAGGTAGGTATAATTGTAAAAATTACATTGTGTGGCGGTGACCGGTCATTGTTGGTGATTATTGATACCCCGTGTTTTCTGTATAACGATTCAAATAGGTATGTAAAGCTCTACTAAGTATGTACCTATGTGTCAAATTTAATAAACCTTACACCCGGTGCCTACTTACTTAGGTACCTACTCATTCCGGTTTCTTGTAACAGCTAGTGCGCAAGTTATTTTATGTCGTATAATTAATTATAAATAAACATATTATTACTAATCCTAATCTAGATTGTTGATAGACACATGTCATATAGTCATCAACGTAAATGACAATAAACATAAAATAATAATACGAAAATTGTAAAGATAACGGAAAAGTATTTCCGTTCATCACAATTTGTAATGTGGTGCTGGTGAATACTATGTGCATCATTATTACATAATAGAATCGTAATTATCATAATACACAATAAAATCTTTTATATTATTTTCATAACAATCGTCAACATAATATGTGTTGTGATAAGATCTTTCATTACAAAGAGAGGCGCGTGAATTTACGTGAAAGTGCAGCAATTTTGCTTTATTCAACGTGAGAAAAGCAATTCACGGCCAGCTGTGTAAGGGTATTGTTCAGTAAGAATATAATAAATATTGGAGTACACAAGTGCCTACAGAGTTTATTCTCAAATAGCATTCAATCGCGAAATTAATGAATTTGCGCAATAGAAAGTCCATAGCGCGAGAAACTTGCGGTGAAAGTGCTGATAATGTTTATTCTGTTAAAAATAATATCTGAAGGTCTCTTTTAGTCTTAGTCGCCATTTAAATATTGTAACAACCATGTACCTAAGCATATACATACTAGTCATGACATACGGTATTGTTTCGCAAAAGTTAAAGAATAAGCATAAATTATCTATGTATCTCTGAACTTTATTTCCAGTTTTTGTTTTATGCGCAAATATAGGTACAAATACCTACTAGGTCGGTAAAAAAATTAAACGTAAAAGTAAGTATATTCTAAATTGCCGACTGTTCGGTAGATTAAACATCTACACAAAACAGTCAAGGCGAGCAAGTGACTAGAAAGAATGATTGACGTCCGAAAAATACTTTGAAATGAGCATTGTTTTTAGATAACTAGGTTAGGTACTTATACTCTGACAAGCTCTTAAAATGGATGATAAGTTTAAGTACGTACCTAAGTACCTAAGTACTTCTACCTACTGTTAAATCGCTAACGTTTTTTGTAATAGATAGATGGATCATTGACTTAAAGGAGAAAACTCCAGTTGGACGTCGGTGCTGGAACACACACACACACACACACACACATTTTTTTAAAGGAAACGAGCAATCAGGCCATCATTTAATTCTTGTATTAAGTGGTCAAGGTAAACCATAAACCCATATTCAACCTCAGATAGTCCGTAGACACCTAACATCGTTAGATGCGTTACTATTTTTTTAATGAATCCAACCTAAGCTTACCTACTCGAATATTTATGTTCCTAGTCTTAGTTACGAAATAATAATATGTTACGATAAGTAAAAAAAAATTTCGCGTCTAATCTATTTTATTTTCACAGTATACCTCGTACGTGTTTTCTTTAGCTCCCATTGTTTCATGGAGCTACGGACGGCAGCCAGCATCTCATCGTCGTGGCGTTCATCTTCCGCCTCTTGCGCCAGCGTGGCCGGCCGGCCCGCGCCGCTCCATGCATCCAACTCTGCATCTTTAACAAAAGACATATTAATTTTGCCCTGAAAAATCTGTAAAATCTGAAATCATGTACTCAAAGTAGCTGCTTAATCAAAAAATATTGTTTTTGAGAGATACCATCAATGCTCTTGCCTCTGCAAGTCTTGTAGCAAGTAGTTGCTTGTTTCAGTTAGGGATGCCGGGCACACAATATTTAGGGCGACCATCTCAGTCCTCATGAACAGCAACGACTCTATGTGTGATTTCAGAATCAGAGAGAATCATAGTACTTCTCTCTAATGTGAGGTTCGACGTGCATGACCATGGATTGCAGTGATTAACTGGCCTGCATGTTATTTTACTACTCATAAACGATAAAAAAATTTATTGTACTTATGTATACACGTATATACTTTGTAATCGTAGAATAATAAAAGCTTTACAAAAAGTATTCAAACGGGGACCACAAGCGATTTCAATTACAATGGTGTTGAATTTAAATGAGATGTGGTGTGGTGTGGTAGAGGACACAGCACCGGGTAACCTGAATTACGAGACGTCTCCGGGTGAGCGATTGCTACCATTGCACACCACTTTTTATTGTTGGAAACGACCGTGATATGTCGTTGTGGGGCAGTATGTGTTGGCAATGGCCTACTGTGGACGAAAGTAGGCTGCTCCCAGCGTCACAAATGGCGAGAAACATGAGAACCGCCTACTTATACTACAAACACATGAATAGCGAAACGTAATCCATTTGCACCGCAGAGAATGCTTAATAACTTTGTATGCTCATATTGTAGGGCAATAAAACCTTTAGCTTCTTACATCGTACCCATCACCTCAAAATATTTTTGTTGTGGCGATAGGGCAATTTTAATCGACTTCAAAAAAGGAGTACATGAATTCAATATGTATTATTAATTAACGGGACTGTAAGATATTCACAACAAATACATAAAATTTCAAAGGTATTATGTTTGTTCGCAGCTCATTTCTCCGAAACTTTTAATCGGTTATGACCATTCTTTTTTTATTGGCTTACTTTTCATCTTATAAAACGTTAAATAAAACTAAAAATTATGATAAGAAAAAGTTATTATAAAAATTAGCCTATAGAGAGGTTTGTTTAGTTTAGACAAAGTAACTTACACTTAGCTAGAACTAGAGTTGATATTGTCAAGACGAAGGCGAGTGACCGCCAGGCGTGCGTCGCCATCCATGCGGCACGGCATTCACGACCACCTAAAAATATAATAATACACCTAATATGTTTATAACTTTAATTATATAATGTAAACACAGTTTTTACAGTACCTAGGTAAAGTAATATTACAATAATCCTTTGTAGATACTAACTTTTCGTCTTTACATTTAAGTAAAGTTTAAAAAACACAAGGAATTGACAGGAAGATAGAAATGTAGAAGATAGTATTGTAGAGCATAGTGATGTAAGTCCTTTTTATCTTTTAAAGGAGACCAGCTGTTCTATACCCAGCATTTAAACAACATTGTATAAGTAGCAAATATTAGTTTCCTTAATTCGTTTATTGTTTTTATTCTTTGATAAAAAATAAAGAGCTTTTAATGGTAGAGAGCGTTTAAGATAGTAGGTATAGCGAATGGCGAGCATCAACAACGAAAGCAAATAACGAACATCTTTGTGTGATTGCAGTTATATCGGTAGATGCTTCTACCATTGCATTACTTATATTATAACTATTTACCTTCTTACTACGTTTGGAAAGTGAATTGATATATTTAACGATACTTAGGTAATCTGTGAGTACTTAACTTGCAAACAAAATCATTTTGTATGCTTATAGCAAAGCGCAGCTTTGTTTATTAATGCATTAAAGAAATTTAGTTATTCTGCTCTATCTACAATTACGAAACAGTAATGAGTAAGTACGTAATTATAATTATGTAGTTAAGTTTGCGTTTCCTGAGTCCAAATCCAGGTGGATTGATTTGCTTTGGGTGGTTATCGAAGGCGCTGTGTAGTTAGAGTAGAAAAACATTAAGAAAGTATAATTTATTTCTAGTCTTTGTTGCCAAACTATTCGCTTGAACATCCATGCAAATGATCGCATACATGTCGTAGCGTAAATCAATACGCAAACAAAATATTTTTTATGTTTTTCTGGATGTATTGTGGATTGTACATTACCACAAGTAGGTAGGTATAATATTTATAAATGGAATATAACAAGGGGCTGTTAAATGTTATGAACTCATAAATTAAATATCATTGCAGCTTATTTTCCTGTTACATATTATGTTACATACTTATCTGTATTTATTTGCATATGTCAATAGGCTAAGGCATTGTTAACATAAAAATTAATACAGTTTTATTGTATTTGTAACCATCTCTTTTTTTAGGATTCTGTAGGGCCTTTTTTTTTCAAATGAATACTATAAATCCCAAGATAGCCTTACCGTAGTTATAATCAAACTTCCTTTTACTGGATAACGTCCGTCAGTTAAA
>DWAV01001691.1:0-12886 GCA_018231305.1 Noctuana lactifera | reverse complement strand
TAGAAATGTAATATGTATTTCGATTTTGCTTTTTTTATTAATTTTAAGGCGATACGAAGTTTGCCGGGTCAGCTAGTCTACTAATAAAATTAATGCGGGATCAACGACATTGAGTGGCGGTCTTGATATAGAGACTGTGATTAGCCGTTTAATGAACTTAGCGAGTAATCGATCGGATTTGCAATAAAGTTGCGCGCAAAAAATGATTAACATTGCGTACCTATTTTCTTCGATAATTAACAAGAGGTGATTATTTTAATGATATTGAGGATTTATTTATAACATAATTAGCTTACTACATACTAGTTTTTATACAGGCCCGTGGGATAACTTCCGACATCGACAATTTTATCGTATTTCATCGTTTTGGTATCAACTTAGGGATTGAGCCAGAGTGAATGGGTTGTAGAAATTCGAGTAACTCTTTCAATAAAGCGTTATGAGGACCTCAAACGATGTAACTCTTAAGTGAGGCACATATCGCTAATTTGGTATCGTCAAAATTTTATAATATTAAGTATTTAGTTATAGGGTTTATTAATAATTGTTGTGTAGTTTATGAGAACTCTGGTTTAGCTAGAGAACCTAATATATACCTACCTACCTACATAATTATATTAGATAATAACAAAATAATAACATATTCGATGTTGAAGATGTAGGTACAAATGTGTAGGCAAATAATTATAATATTATTTAAGGAATCGCTAACCATGAAAATACCACAAATTAAGGAAATCATTAAGCCTCCACACACTACGTGTAGGCTTCCCGTGTTTAACGACCAGTTCAAATAATAACAAGTAGGTATGTAAACTCAGTGTTACTTATATTGCAATGTTTTAGATAGAGTTAATTATAATTTATGGCAATAATAAAATAGAAAATAATACAACATATTTGCAATTTACACTTACACGTGCAAATAAAATTTACATAGTTATAAATGTAGAGCGGGGTACGATACTAAGTTTCTAACAATTTAAAAAAAGTTAATAAAAAATGTTTTATCTAATTTCCGTTTATGTTAACAGAGTAGATATACATTTTGTAACTAATACGACCTGTACAAATTCTGGAATATAAAAGTATAATATAATAAAAATTGCCTTAGATATTCTACTGTGTAGGTACGTATTTCTTTTACATTTTTTCACAAAAGGGTTTCACCTACTGCGCATAATTAATTGATTGCTTTCATAAAAGTTAATCAATTTTTTCTAGATCGAGTTATTCTCTTACGCACGAAAACTGGTTTTGATCTAACTAAGTAGCAAGAAATAATTTAAAGCAAAAATAATTTAAAAAATATCCCACGCTATGGATAGAAGCAAAACGTGTACCAATATACAAACGTAAGAAATACCACATATATATGTGTTTGAGGATATTTGCTGGTCGGTCCTCACTTATTATGAGATGGTTACCTAAAGTTATAAAGTACTGTTTCCTTAGATTACTAAAAATATAGAAAACTTACGCTAAAATGCTTACAATATTTACATAGTTTACATTAGTAAGTATCATATAATAAACACTATATTATTATAGGAAGTAGTTACCTATATACATACTAGGTTTTACGTAAACCAGTAAATAACAGGTTGACTGATTAAAGACAGCATTTACTGACTATTCAATTTAAAAAATCAAGTGAATCAGTAGCTTCCAAAAAAATTGCAGAATGATTCTAGGTATAAATTATTGCTACCATATAATTAACAACATCTAAATGATAATTTATTAATCCAGTAACATAACAATCCTTCAAGATTCTTAGTACAAACTTTGTATTTTATGTACCTTCGCTTAATAAAAGACATGCCCCTAGATAATTACTTAATGCATGAAAATGCCTTTCTAGTTAATTACTGCCACATACGAATCAACATTACACAGAAATATTCGAGACGAACCATAGAATTGGTTAATTGATTCAGCATCAAAGCTCGCCCATAATGTATGTAGGTATGTGACATACAGACAGAGATTTATACTTTACTTAATTATAGTTATTCGTATAACGGCGAGTAAAGGTTAATTCAGGTTAATAATAATTTGCAATGATTGTGAGGCTTATGGTTAAGACGGCAGTGTTTCCTAATGATTCCTAAGATATCTAGCTATCGTTAATGAAACTTTGTAATGATAATTGTTTGTCGCCTGCGTTGTTTAGTGTACGTACCTATTGGTCTCATTACGTCACTGCAGCTTTACACTATCAGAACCTAGGAAGAGCACAATGATGGCTCATTATCTGGAGGGCAAAATTCATTCATTGGTGTTGAAGTCTTTTAAAGTTTTTGAGTCGTGAACTAGAAGAAACTTGAATAAACTGGGCTCTAGAACGTTAGCTGGTGACTATGAATTTTAGCAGAACTTTGGCACGAACTAAACAAATTCTCAAATACAGATACAAAATAGTTTGTCAGCGAACACGACTGTTTGAGACAATCTAATGATCTAAACATGAAGGGGTCTAATATTTGATTTATGAAAGGCTGAATTTACTTAGACCTAACTCATAGTTTATTGATAAACGCTATTAATCTCCATAGAACGCTGCCTCGCGGCTGTTACAGACTTCTATAGACACTGGATCCTATGATACTGAATCGCCTATTATTTAAATGAGCTATTCAACTAGACTACATTCTATTAAATGCGCAGGCGCCATCAAGCCGTTTCGTCTAGTAACTCGCAGGAGCTATAAACAATTTCTGTAACCGCATATTAACCGTAGGTATCCCTCGGGTTGATGTGGATTGGACCATTAACCCAGCTAGTCCTGTGCGGTTTAGCGGACGTTCTGCTGGAATTACACGCATAGCTGTGAGTCCCGATGGTCGAAAAAATGTTGCACGTCTCTGCTTTTATGCAAATTCTAATCACGCGTTCCATAAACTAGTAGATCTAACGCTTTTAGTAGGTACTGTCTTTATTAGGTTATTTTATATCACTAATCCTTACATGACATAGGAAAAAAGGGGGAGAATAACGCTAATGTGATTAAATCGGTCACGCAGAATAGAATATAATGGCGCATAAAGATCTGTAGCCACTAACGAAGAACTAGAATCTAGATAACTCTAGATAAATTAGTATGTAATCTCATCTCAGCTCATCACAATATCCATTCTGCATCTACACATGGAAATGTTAAGACTTAGTATTCATCTAAGTGCAGTCTTGGAATATGCATAGCAAACTTTCAACTGCTTATGTACTTGACAAGGATTGCTTTCTAACTACGTTTAATTCGAGGATTTGCATTATTTTCCCTTATTGAATGTTTTGCCAAGTAATTAACTCTTAAGTTACGTTAGGAAAATCGTATCATAGGGTAGGTTTATTTGGATTCGTTACCTTCATCGAAATAGCTGACGAAAATAAATAAGTCTGAGTACCTACTTAAGTAATCTCTACTGTCGGCCAGAATTATATCGAACTTCTGTTTATAGTGAACTTGTATTGAGTTCATAAAAGTTAACGCAAAATATTCTAACTGTAATGTTAAGAACGAATATGTACGACATAACTCTAAAATATTTGTTAATTAAATAATTTAACTAAATACCTTTTTTAAATATTATATAAAACTTTGTTACAAAAAAATTACTTTTTAAATTTCTATTTTTAGGTCGGCTTGAAGCGTATCTTTCTATCTAGTTAATTAAACTATAATTTATTTATTTACCAACGATATTTGCCAGGTAATTTTATATTTTATGAAAACAATTCATATATTAAATTCTGAAGCTGAAATTGAATATTTAATAAACTTAATAAAGGCCTATATTGTAAGATGCTAAAGTATAAACCTAAACAAAAATGTTAATTTAAATACTGACATTTTTTTTAAATTATTGTGAAATATAAGTAAGAAATATTATAGGAGAAAATATTCGTTCCGTTTAACTTGCACCTGTGTTTCAGTACAATAACTGCCGCTGTATTTGTTTCGTGTTAGTGTGTTAGAGAAGTCTTAGTAGTGGCAGTTAGCGGCGTTAGCGCCCATCGAGACATCTCTATACGTTGTGAAGGTGCAGTGCAAAAACGGAATATATTATGTACCGTTGCAGACGTTGTGCGCTAAAATTGATATCGATATGTTGCAGTCAAATCTTAGAGGGTCATACAACAAACTAGCTGTGGCTCGTGATTTCACCCGCGTTAAGAATTGTAACATAATGCTTAATATGCCTATAACCTTCATGAATGTAGCTGTCATATACAAAAACAATTTTTTAAATCGGTCCAGTAGTTCCCGAGATTTGCGCGTTCAAACAAACAAACAAACTCTTCAGCTTTATATTATTAATATAGATTGACTTGTATTTTTTTGTATTGGGTAATATTTTCTTATTATGTAATTAACTACAACGTTAATTGGATTATTTTGAAGTCTAACTGCGACATAAATATGTATATTTAGAATACGCTCAGCAACAAAACGATTTAAACATAAAACGTAAATAGAAAACAGATTCGGATCTTGAGCTGTAAATAAAATTACTTATCGTAGTTTAAAACAAAAGCAATGGTAAGTACAAAATGCAAGCGCAAATGTAAATAAAAAAAAGATAAAATATTCGTTTGTATCAATATAAATGCACGCTGCCATCATAACCCGCCGTGAAGCAAGTTTTGCGACAACCTCTTGATATTTAGTTGCCGTGGTTGCCGTAGTCACGTTATTTGAAGGGACCATCTCAGTCATCATGAGTAGCAACGCCTTCACATATGATCTCAGATTGGTCTTCTCTCCTATTTGCGGCTGAACGTGGGTCCATGGGATGCAGTGACAGCTTGACATCAAATGACATTCAAATTATTAAAATAAAACGCAAAAAACATGGACAAGTCATTGGTGCCTGTGGGGTTTGAACCCGGTCCTCTCGAATAAGAGGTCTAATTTTGATCTAACTAATGAACTATTATCGCTATATAAAATAACTAGCTATGCCCTGCGGTTTTACCCGCGTTAAGAATTGTAACGTAATGCTTGATACCTTCATGAATGTAGCTATCATACACAAAAACAATTTTTCAAATCCGACTAATTGTTTCAGAGATTAGCGCGTTCAAACAAACAAACATTCAAACTCTTCAGCTTTTTATATTAGTATAGATATAGATATAGATAAATACGTACATTATAATTATTAAAACTGTATATAAAAGTTTCTTTGAAGTAAGTCCAGTGAGCGAAGTCGTGGCTAGTAAGGTTAAGAATGATTTAAGGCCAGCCATTCACGCGACAGATTATACTTTACATACTACCCTAGTGCTGCTTCGTGCGACCTACAATACATCGTAAAGGTCGATCTCTTCACAGGGCCCCGGCGTTTTCAAGGGCAAGTTACATTTGTAACTATTAGACGTAACTGAACAGATCAACAGTGATATAAACTCCATTTGTAATCGCATCCATACTGAAATAATTAGTAACAACAAATAATTAGCAACAAGCAATTAGGCAAAATACTGCAATGGTCATGTGTTATAACCAACTTCAAAAAATTTTCAATTCGGCTGTATTTTTTTGTTACCTTATAGCTTTCGACTTGGTGAACCGATTTTGATGATTCTTTTTTTATTTGAAAGCTGGTTCTTCTCATATAGGCTAATTGGTTGAATTACTGTCCTAAATAAACTATGGCAATGTATTCTAATAGGTCAAATAACTATTATGGGAGAATGTAATCAATTTAGTGATCTTAAACATACGAAAGAATATGCACACTACCGCTTAATCCACTGACCTACGACGAATTTGGCGCCACATTAATTTAGGCTATGAAAATCGTGAAATTCGCCATTTATATAACTCAAAAGCTACCGTTGGATGAGTAGAAAGTCCTCGTTATCTTATCAGATCCTTGTAAAGCTTTTACTTTTCCTTTTAAGTAAAATAAATTCGAGTAACTTTTATGAGTTACGGGCAATTAACTGAATAATAAATTATAATACCTGATGTTAAATTTGAGCGAATCGTTGGAATGAATACACTATAAAGATGTTTGTTTTATGCAGGCATACTTTTGATTATTATATCTTTGATTCATGAAAAATTAATACAGTCAAGGAATTTTCGTATGGCAAACGGTTACAAAAATGATAAAATCCAAAACTATTTAACTCTTTGAAGGTTGACTGTAATCACATAGTTTAGATATCACGATATGATTGGGTCCTGTAGGTGATCCCGAGCGATTCTTGATACCCAGCATCCGAACAAGCATTTTATGGTAATACGCTGATACCGTTTCGATCGAATTATCTATAATTCATTCAGACACGTAGGTATGTTGATTACTTGCACCAAGAGCTTATTTAAAATAAGATCGAGTTACATTCTTGTAAGATTTAGTAGGAACAGAACAAAGTGAATCCGCAATATATTTTACTTTGGACATTTCAGATGGTGTTGTTGATTTCAATGGTGTTACGTAATGAATTGATTCCATCGAACTCGTTCCCGTTGTCCAGGAATGCTGGAAGTTGGATGTAATCTGGTATTCTCTAATGGCCTAGAATTAACATTAGTGCTGATTAGTCGCTTAGAATGCGCGTGCGCACCTCGATGTGATAAATTCACGCGCACAAACAAGATTAATAGTGACAAATAGGAAGGGATTGCAACTAACTAAGGTCCGCAATTCAATGTATTGTTGTATTTTATTGTTTACATTTGTATTTGTCGTAGAAATTAATGATGTATGATGGAAGCGGTCGATTCTAAACAAAATTTAAGGTTTCCTTTTTAATTACGCTTAAATGTTGTTCTGTTGAAGAGATGAAAATCACATACTATTATAATCTTAGAGTATTTCCTCACATAATTACTATCAATGTATATTATTGAAAATAAATATAGGAATAAAACTAAAATTGTGTAATTTTAATAACATTTCTTTAAAAATATAGGTGTATAACAAAATAAAATTTATCTAACAAGAAACTTGGATCAATGTCGGTATGTATGTATGAGGATAGACTTTGGGAAGTCTTTAAATAAATAAATGACAGAACTCCGTTAGAGGCTACACACGTTGAAAGTACAACTACATATAAGATTAATATTTGCTTATCTGTTTTTGTTTGACCTAATTTTCACTTTTACTATCAATATTTGATTAAAATATTATGTTGAAATCACATATCAAATGGACTTCTTATTTATTATTATAGTATGATATAAGTTTTTGGGTGAATCCTTAGATAATGTTGTCTTAACTTTAAGCTAATCCCAAAAGGATTCTAATCATTTGCAATCTTTAATAATAAAATAATGTAATAAAATTTTGCCAGACTACTAACTAATATACCTACCTATTATTATAATTATAATTTGTCCTAGAGCAAAGACTATGGTCTCACGAAAAGAATACTAATTATTTATGAACAATATTTTTTTTGTTTTTAATAGCGGTTAATATTTTTTTTAGCCGGACAGCAAAAAACACTACAAGGGTTATAGTAAATTCATAAACGAAAGTGCTGATAAAACCAGTAGCTATATATTGTATAACAATAACAAGACACTTTCTATAATTTCCAATTTGTCTTAAGTCAAGGAAACAATTATAGAAACAAGCGCATCGCCGTGAGATCTTGCGTTCGTATTTCATGTGGAACTAGAAAGCGGAAAGTAAACAATTAATTCGACATTTATTTTGCCATAGAAAGGCGCTTTTGTCACTAGCGACGAATAGCAAACAGATGGTTTATAATTTTCTACCTTATAAAACTTAAAGCAAAGTATATAATAAAGTCTCTATAAATCCACATTGGAACAGCGTGGTGGAGTATGCTCCAGATCTTCCGAAGTTAACGAGAGAGACCCGTGCCTGGCGCGAGCCATATAAAGAGTATTGTTGCAATTTAATGAAAGAAATTTCTGTTTATTGCCATTTTAATTTTCCCTTTTTGACTTTCAATATCTCGTTCGTCTTGTCAGGATCTAAACATTCTCGGAGCCTAAATGCCCGGGGCATTCAACCCCTCCATCAGGCACGGATTTCCGTTTTATAAATTGTATTGTAGTAATTGTATTGTAAATAGTTGTATTGTATTGTGTTACAAGGCTACAGTCCCTTTTTGTCTCACTGCTGGACCAGAGTCTCTTATGAACAGGCTTATAGCATATATTGCGACTGGCGATGTTCCTAGCGAGCCAGGCATAGACTACTTCGGCTCCAGACCGCGTACGACAGAGCGACAAGGTTATCCTTGTGCTGTAGACGTGTTGGCTAACGTTTTGATAACAAAACGAAGTTAAAACGTTAGCCAACACGTCTACAGTATAGCAAGCGGTTTTACAAGCTGTGCGTAATATAATCTCGTTGGCACGCACTGTGAATATCTGAAAACAGATCTGAAAACCATCTGACGGACGATCCAATTAATCTACTCGGAGATGAGAGATTACTATCATTGTATAATTGGTACAAGGCCAGTAATATGGTTATGACCGATAGTTTGATGGAAAGCTGGTTATAGCCTGGTGATTTTTGATCTTACGGACTTATGTTGGAAATAGCCGTGCCACGCGGTTTCATCCGCGTTAAGAATAGTAATGTAATGCGTGATAGCCTTATGAATGTAGCTATCATATACAAAAAGTATTTTTCAAATCGGTCCAGTAGTTCATGAGACTAGCGCGTTTAAACAAACAATCAATGTCTTCAGCTTTATATTATCAGTATAGATTAAAACTCAATGTTTTAAATTCGTAATCAAATCGAACCATAAATTTAGTATGCCTTAAAAAATATAATAGATAAATCAGGACCCTGAATACCAATTTTTATACTGTTAAGTCCAGAAATAAGAAACATTACGTCCTCCCCCCTCCCTATTTCATCCCCTTAGGGATTCATATACTAATCTTTTCTTAAATCGTGCTCCTTTCTTGGGTCAATGACATCATGAACCCCAGTAACAAATTTCAAGGTTCTAGATACCTACAGTTTCGGCTGTGCGTTGATATATTAGTCAATGAGTCAAGTTTGCCTTTTATACAAGATATCTTGTCTGTACGTATGTCTGTAGATATGAATGAGGTTGAAATATGGTATTCCAATGGTGTCGTTCTGACGTCATTGTTCAAAATAGTTCGAACCGTTCGATCTAAATTCAAGTGAAGCCTCGGACATGTAGGTATGTCAATGAGTGTATGCAGCTATTTTATTGCACACGACCAGAATCGAAAATAAAAGCGTGCGAATTTGAATACCCTATATCTAAACACAGCATAATTTCCTTCTTTCATAAGCAATCATGGTATTGACGACGTATAGATTATGAAAGCCCCTGCAAAGAGTGCAAAGTTACCGCGTCATATCAAATACATGATATGACTACTCACTGCTCTATGCTACTCGGTTACAACATCAAAGACACAGCTCTGGGGGCCTAGTACCAGTTTTGACAGTTTAGAAAAACATGATCGCGCTAACTATTATGCCATACATTGCCAACCTCGTACAGTACAAAGTTACATTTGAATAAAAGAACGAGCAATGAACGCGGTCTACTTTTAGTTTTTCATGTTTTCGCTAGGGGCGCTGCTAGTAGACGTATAGGCCTAACCGAAACCACTTCTAGTTTACAGTAAACTGTTAAAAAGCCGTACTAGTTAGGACCTCTGGTTAAGCAAACGTTTGCTTAGTTACAGATTTCACCTACGTTATTACTCATTTGGTTTTGAAGCTAGCCGATGGCAGAACTTAGTGCGATATCAACAGCAGTATCAGTGCAAACATGTCTGTACCTCGATCATTCCATTAAAGTTTAACTTTTTGTACATCATTTCTCTTTCGCAGACCCGCACGAGTCACGAGCAGGAAACCCTTGAGCCAAATACTCGTCAATTAGCGCAACACATGTAAGCAATCGGCATTTATTAACCGCTTTCATTTCTTTGAACACTGTTTTTATGAACCCACCTTTTATATTGCAGTTATTGATGCAGCTTTCTTAGGAAACCTCAGCAATGTTTACCTGAAAAAAGCAATCAACCGTTAGATGGAATAATGCCTCAGGAAATTCCATTCGTGCTGTTGCTGAAGATAATTTATTCAATCAAATTCGCAGTCTGTTATTCGCATTACGAAATTGAAATTGAGTCTTGTTCAAACAGATTTACTAGAAACTACTGACTACCGTAATGCTTATCATCATTTCCTGTGACTTCTGATCTTGGTTTATGTAACGTGATGTATGCGTGTGGGGAGATAACCAGATTTTAGTCTGAAGTATTCTGAAGTGGCTCTCTGCTATTTGTTCTGTTATACACTAGTATCACATTACTTAATCCTATTAGTAAGTGTATGTTCTGAAGTTTTGTTAGATTGTAGAAAGAATAAAATTGTGATGTGGCTATTATTAGGTACCTATTATGTACTTAGCGAATAAGTCGTCGATAATTTCGTGTAAGGAGCTCGTTACATTTATTTTTCCCATAATAGGCGTTGTTTAACTTGTCTCTTCTATATTTATTGGGAGGCGACGCGTAGCAAAATACTCAAAGAATTTTTTAAGAATATTTTATAAGAATATTAATAGGTATTGTTGTTAAAATAAAAAAGTATATCGTGGCATTCTTATTCATCCGAAACAAGTTACATATTTAAATACTTAACATTTCAGTTAAGATTTTGTGTTTTTAGATTTACAAAAAAAATAAAATAATAATAAATAAAATAATAATTGTATAAATTAAATAATTTTAAAATATTAATATAGCATACGACTACTACTTACTTAACTGTAATAAGTAAGTAGGTGATTTTAAAGTTGAATTCAAAGCTGTTAAGCCATGGTTACAATGAGGCATTAAACATAATAACCTTCCTACGTGAGATAAAATCATCCATACCAACTCTTTAGTGGCACCAAATCTTTAGTTTGCTTGAACCAAATTAGGAGAACTTTTAATTATCTTGGCGCCAAACATTTAGTACCTATACAGTAACAAATTCGAAGTTATTAATCTTTGAAAACTTTCTTACTCATTAGTGAAATATCATATTATTATGATGATTGAACTTTACTCATTAAAATATTGTATTAATACACCAGTATAAGTTTATATGGTACATAATTAGAATTATTTTACTTTGGGACATGGACATTAAAATTTAGTAGTTTTAAACGTGTCTATTTTAATTACGACTTTAAAAGTAAGTAAGTAATTTATCTGGACATAAGAATAAAATTAACATACATTGTTAGAATGCGTTATTTATAATGTCTCTCGAGAACTTTATGCAAAACTTTTTGTAAGAGATACCTATTTTTTCATAATGTTTTGAAATAAAAGATCTTTAAAATACATCACTATAATACAATAACACGATTCGACATTTTTTACACATGACGTCACGTATCCATTAATGAAATGGCTATGAAACTTCGTTGTTATTTCAGGTTCAAAAATTGGTATTAATTACTTGAAGTTTAAATAATTTGATGTATGCATCTAGGGTAGGTATATACTATATAGTCAATATTTGCATAAGGTCGCTAACTACAGTAATATAAGCACTGTTCAATTGCTCGTCTGTAGCAACTAGGTGCGCCTGAGCATAATTGGGACCGTCTTATAAATAATCGCCTCACGCGGGGTCAACAAACGTACCCGATGCTTTTTGCAAAGCTAATGAATTACGTTAAACAGTTACCCGCTATTTGTTTTGCCCGTGAAATATTGATTGAACGAACTTTTTTAAGACGTAGGACGTACCAGGCCCATTCATCTACATGGATTAGTTGGTAAACCATTGGTTATGGTCATTTGTCACCGCAATCCTATCGGTAGATTTTGGGATTACTTATGATAGATTGTGGGCACGTAGGTGTTTCACATCGGTACAGACAGTAAAAAATCTACTCCTTAATATAAACTTTAAATATGTATCTACATCCTACATAGTAAAAAAGGGTACAATCTTATCTCTTCACGTTTTAATACTTTTAATATATATGTACATTTCTCATATCTATAGGAACTTAATAAATGTATCTCATTTGAATAACAATATAGGTAAAATATTATTATGTTCATTCTTAACAAAAGATCGCAATTTTTCGTGCATTCAAAAAATTTGAAAGCATCTTGTAACTTATTAATTTTTTAGTACGAAAAGTACTTTGAAAAAGTGTAAGTACCTCGCGATCATCTTTTCAATACAAATTCTTGTTAGACCAGTGGCCAGTTACGCTTTTACCATACTCCATTCATGAATTGATTTTACGCCACAGATCAATTTTTAAATTACAAACCATGTTATGTCATTGAAATTGACAGTTTTTATTTACATTTTATTTATTTTATTGCAAACTTTGCTATTCTGTGTCACTATCACCCTGTCTGTTGTGTGTAATAGATTAACTAACACACCTTATATTTACTAGCTGTGCCCCCCGGTTTCGCCCGTAATAAGAATTGCAACGTAACACTTGATAGCTTAGCCTTAATCGATAAATTAACTATTTTATGCTAAAAGAATTTTTCAAATTAGTCCAGTAGTTCCCGAGATTAGCGCGTTAAACAAACAAGCAATCAAACAAACTCTTCAGCTTTGTAGGTATAATTAGTATAGATTATGTTAAATGAGCAGCAAACAGCTCCCCTAAGGTTAAATAGTCACGACACCTTCTGCACCAGCAATTGCAACAACAATTTGGGTAACAATTTAAATAATTGATTACTTTTTAGTTTTACCTTGAAGTTGGTTTTTATTTTTGCTTAAAAACCTTAGTTATAATATGTTTTAAATAATATTGTTGTCTCGATTGTTGTGAAGCGCGCATAGCCCCGCTGGTAGTGTGGATCGCAAGCGATCACATTGTTAAGCAACGTCGGGCGCGGCCGGTA
>DWAV01001690.1:0-12887 GCA_018231305.1 Noctuana lactifera | reverse complement strand
TCGCACGGATTCACATCGTAATAGTTACACTTTTAGGAAATATTTACAAACCTTTAAAGCTTTACATAGAGCTTCACTCAATTTTCTAATCTTGGCTTTTTTTAATAAAAAAATATTATAATTTTGTTAAAATATTATTTTAACGATAAGTTGAGTCACATAATTCTACGCCTGGAGCGATAATCGAAGTATGTTCCTGATTATAAGAGACAATAACGCGATTCGTAACGCAGTTAACGGTAAGGTTCATCAACCCTCGTGCAATATAATTAAATGGTGGTCACGTAATAATTAACACTCCTAACGTGCTTCGATCGCTTGGTGCGACGATAAAACCGTTCAGGCCTAACACATCCGCCGAATGAATTGAAATTCAGTTACCTATCAATTTTTCATAATACAGAAGTTGCATTACAACCGATTTAAATTAGACACGGCAGCGTCTGCAGGACATAACTAGACATTCTAAAATAAAATACTAATAGAGGCTTACCCATAGGTAACTCCACTTAATTCGAGCTGCAAAATTTAAATGTAGTAGTGAGCCATGATATTCTAAAACTACTAAACTAAAACTACTTTTTTAAAGCATAAACAATATTCTATTTTACCTATAAGTATCGATCAGCAAATAGTTATGTCACGTGGAATAAAAAACTGAGTACGTAAATAAACTTTAGGATTATACAGTATAACTACACAAATTCATGCCTGTGTAGGTACCTAAGCTTAAACAATGAAACTACACAAGTGTTCACGACGTTGATTAACAGTCGCGATAGAGTCCCACAACACAATACTAACAAAAGACAATCCCAATTACATTTATTGTTTACCTAGGAAGTCCGTTCCTAAATATATTATACGTCTAACAAAGATTAGAAGATTGTTACAAAAGATTTCTGCAGGATATAATGTATGAGCAAATAAAAATATTAAAAATATTGTATAGAGTAATGAAATTATTGCGAAGTACCTGAGAATAACAGAACTTCAAATGTTTCCGACTAAATTGCAATAAAACTCATATAAAACATTACGATCTTCTAAAAAAGGGAGGTTCCTATCTAGCCTAAGATCAAGGATGTTCTGTTTTTGGAATGGTGATATTTAATTATTATTAGATAAGTTATAAATAACGTACTTTGACGTACTTGATGTATAAGACAAAATCCCTGTTATTCCCCTTGTTTTAATATTTTTGATAACTATTCTGGTCCCGATTTGATAAAGGCCTGGACCATAAAGTGGACGGTCAAACCGACGGGATGGCATGTTCAAGCTTATTGGTTGCTTTATCTCGTTGGTTCTATCATGGAAACAGAGTGGATATCCAAATCGAAATTAAATTGTACCCGAGTTTATGCTTAGAATTTTCCCTTAGAAATGGTTTCCAACTTTTTACTGTTGGGTATTGGTTAATGGCTAAATATATATACTTAGTCATATGTTTTGGTGGGAAGATACAGTTCTATAACATGTTTACGAAAGGCATAACGTCATAAATTTTCTCTTCCACTACTCGTATGTCATATGCAATCCTCATCAATTGTCGGCCAGTTGCCGTGACATGATGAAGTCCTCCTTGAGCGGTCACTGACTGTAAATCATACGTGCGGGTGTGATTCATTAGTCATTGGATTCCGAATCAAGTTGAACTGAATTGAATCCTTTACATAACAATGTTTATTCGAAAGCCGATATGGTGCGGCGCGGTGCTGCGAGTAACTCCCGCGCTCTATCTGCACACATGATCGGAATCACAATCCGCACCTAGTACCCAGGGCACGCACGTCGCCTGTCTCCGTCTGACGGGAAAATATCGCTGTCACACCGCACAACAATATCACCATACCCTGACGCATCCTTAAAATATTACGCCTTAAATTCCGGATTATTAAATTTCATCCAACACCACTCTCGCTTGTGGATGTCACTATTACACGATTGCTATTCAAATTATTTATAAATGCTAGTACCTACTTAGCATTACTCATAATATTATACTAAAACCACTCGGCTTGTGTGCGTCGAAACGACATGACCACATGACTGTCGAATTTCATTCCGCCAGTTAGACAAAAGTTGCGCGGCAATTTGCACGCAACACTCGTTTATTACACAACGAACATATTATTTACACAAATAGTTCATTAGACCAACGAGCCATCACTCACGACCTGTTCGGAAACTAAACGGAGTGCTTTAACATGCGATGTTGCACATGACAAGTTCATTTTGTTCATTATAACTAATAGAAGCTACACCAAGTAGTAGTCGATCTTAAAAAGAAAGGCTCTCCGAATCCGAAAGTACCTATTTCGTTTACGTGTGTTGCTGCTGTAAAAAGCCTAGAGTCCATTGTTCATGGGAGGGTCTCGATATGAGTTTGCCAAATTATGTGCTTCAAGGTCTCCATTTTGCTAAATAGGTACTTATAATTTTATTCCGCAAGTAGAAAATCAACTTTTACCACAATGTCGCTACATAAAACATGTTTCGTAAACAGGAACTGTCCATGCTTACGCTCTGTAAATACAGAAATAATTTATTTATCCCCTTAATTTTTTTGAAGTTATTAGTTAGGTAAGTAATAATTAAATTTCTATTTTATTAAATATGCTGACAAAGTAAAAAAGGAACAGCATGAGTTTAAAAATGAATCGTCCACATAGAATTAAATAGTAAAGAATAAAACAATTCATCAAAATCTAATCAAAAAATCTCAACATAACATATTTATTTATTCTTTACAAATACAACAGTTATGTCGTCAATAGATAAAAATACATAAAAAGTTTCTTTATAAAAAAATATATGACAGGTATTACGACATAATTAGGTAGATAACATACTAACGAATTCCTAAGTTTGAATTAAATAATAGAGCTTCATTAGGCAAATGAATACTAAAAATGTTTCGGTATACTGATTACTATTAACCGCTATCGGTTCACTAGAAAAACCGGTCGGTGTAAGAGGCTCATATTTAAAGCTTCATTTAAAATTTAAAAATTTAAAGAACTAATTAATATCTCTGAAGCTGTTTTACTTGTATATTAATGACAACAATAGGCGGAGGAACATTTTTAAAGCTAATTAAAAAAGTGAAATTTAAAATAAAAAAGAACTATTTAACTCCGACTGAAAAAGGAGATTTAAAAACTCATGTATTTTAACCTTGTACAGAAGCGGTTTCTTAAATAGTCTCGTGTTGTATATCAAGCACGACGAAAGAACCAAGGTTAGAAATGTTAGAAAACAGCATCTGAATTGCGCGGACACGTCATATAGGTATGTCATGCCAACAGATACGCGAGGGCGCCGGCACCGTGCCTGGGCGGTGCAACGACGACATTTATACGAATCTAACAAAACCAATGTACAACTTCATTGCTAGTTAAAACAGTGAATGCCAAGTAAAAATATTTCGATAAAAAAAATTAAAATGCAGGTTTTATTCGCCCATCGTCAGGGTGCGTTATAGGACTTACAGGTCATCGGTAAGAAAGAGAAACTAACCGAGTCGAAAGTGACGCTATTAAATGGTGAGAGGAGCATAAATAATCTACACTCACTGGTGTCACCGGAGATGATCCAAAGTCAGACCCCGGATGAAGTCCGACGCGGCGCCAACGTCAGCGTCTTGTGACATTTCTGCTCTTTTTCTCAGACGGAGATGCGCGCACAACCACTGACGAAACGCTATGATATAATGTCGAGATTGCGCAAACGTTGTGATGTTGTTGCAAACTTCTATTTTGTCGAGTAATATATCTAATAGGCAAGTATGTTTGATTATGTCAATAAATGATGCAGATGTATACAAACATTAGGTATAAACCTACTTTGGTACGTATTAGGTATTCAAATTGTCCTTGTTGCATAATTGGTTCGTCCTGTCGCTAGATCGCTTATAACATTTAATTTACATAATATATATTATGATGACTACTAGATACCTACTTCGGCTTTTGTAAATGTTGCTTGTAGGCATTAGACAATATTTACTAATAAGTACATACTTGGAATTAATTGATAACTCTGGGACTTGCCGTAATTGAAATACCTAAGTACCTACTATCTTTATGTGCGTCGGCTTTAGTGCGGTTTAAATACCCAAATACTAATGAAAGAAAAGAATCTAGAACATTTACTTAATTGCTGTTTTCTTTTCATTGTTTCTAAGACCTACCTACTTGTTTGGAGCGTACGATGCTTAGTTTATTTTAAAGAATTAAAAAAAAAAATTATATACCTATTTCTTGCAGCGTTACAGTGGATTTTATCATTAGGTACCTACTCTGTTAAAAACACCAAGTTTGAGAAGAGAATGTTCAAAAGTTCACAAAACAAATTCGGAATGTTGGGAAATTATAAAATCCTTACTTTATTAAGTTTTTTAAATTTTCTAAAAATAATACTTTGTCAAATATTTTCTATCTGCGTTCCTCACTTAACTGTGTAATACGAAACGTATGGCACAAAGCCACGTATTTAAAACAACCATTTTAAATACTACTTGGTTTCCTTGAAAGCTAAAGTGGACGCAATGAGATTTACGGATAAAATTATATCAATTGTTTAAGTTCCTTGCCACAACCCATTAAAAAAGTAAGGTTCCTTAAATTACCTACTGCGAACAAACATTTAAATTTAAATTATTGTTTTTAAATAATCTTCAAAATTCTAATTTTGGTTATGCGTATAATTACGCTGGATTACTCCCTGGCGTAATAATAAATACCCAATGTCAGAGTATTTATTTTATATTTGAAATAAAATAAAATGCTTATCTACTAGTAGGTGTATTACTTTGTAATACGTTAACCATTTCAAAGTAAGTAGGTATGTAAACTTTTGCACTCGGGTCTTCGTAAAGCCATTAAAACATACTCGTACTGAGAACGTGATCTGTGAATTAAGTTAAATGTCATCCACAAGAATTTGCCAAATAAAGAACCGAACAGATACGATTATTCTATTCTTGTGGAAGGTCAAACAGATTGAAGTAGTAGGTATAGGTGTTCCAGTAATATTTCTGACGGACATATAAATTGCCTACTAATTGTCTTAATATTTATATTATTAATATTTCGAAATACTTATATACCTTCAAAGAAAATGCCTACAGCTAGATAACATTAGGTTATATATGATAAATTCTAATAAGTTCAAATAACGTTATGGCCGGGTATTGCCAAGGCCATATTAACCTAAGTATAACGGTACTGAGGACTGCATATAACTGTTAAACTTTCTATTGAAGTCATAATTAAAGTTTATATCAATTGTACATATCTGATAGGTATTTTCTGTTTCTAGGGTAATAAATAAATTGGCTATGGAAAATTTGCTCAAAGGGCGCAAATTATAAATTATTAATACGAATAAACGTGAACATTAAAATTACATTTACTTTGTCTATCATTGTTGACTGTGTTCTACGAGTAATGCATGAAGCATGCACAGTTTCTTCCTAATGCATCTAGCACAATTAGGACATGAACTAGCCGCATTCTTGCCGAGGGGCATGTGCGGTGCGAGTAGGTATTCTAACATTTGCGTCGCAAATTTTGCAGCCGTAGCAGGCGCGCGCGTGTCCGAGAAAATGCTCCTGTAATTTATCGCTACAAGCCTGACCGCACTAAGACTATCGAAATAAAACGAGGGGTTGCAACAGGTCCACGTAGCCAGTCGCGACCCAGCAATTAAGTGGTGCGAAACGGGTCCGGAGGAGCTCGATCAAGTCGCAAGCGGTCCATTGATTTCGGAGATTGCGTAAGCGTGGAAGGATTAGCGGGTTGCGATGGGTCGTGACCTGCCGTGCTGTCGCCGTCGCCACCGGGTGCCCTTGACATATCGCTCCGCTAGATGTAGAAAGTGCAAAGAATCAAACTTGATTGCTCCAACGCGAGATATTCGACGGTGGACATACGAAAGCTTCATCCGCTGTGGCCTATCGAACTCTACCCTATTATGCCAGCGCCTGCATTAAGCAAACACATGATTTTGTATTATTAATCACGAACATCGTTGATATTTCTGTAAATTCACATTTAAATGAGCAACGAGGTTTAGTTATAAAAGCATAATGATTAATTGCAACACTTTTCTACGAAGAATCGCGTGTACCGCTACTTCTTCCCACGCGTTATTTTGTATTCTTGTTGTTTTCATAAGCTTAGGTACCAAATAATTATGTTTTGTTACTCTTAATATCGGAAATACTTAATTAATTCATCATTAATTATAAATAGAACTAATTTAATGTTAATGGTTACACAATTTTACACAACTGTACTGATAATAATGACCGTCATTAGGCATCTATTTAGTATTTAGGTACCAGGAAAAAATTATATTGTAATTTCGGAGAAAATTAAGAATATTCACCAGCGCTAAGAATTACATTCATATAACAAGTGACCCCTGTAATTGAAGCAAAGTTTAAATTTACTTTAAAAAGTTGTGTGATGATTTTAGCTGTATACACCTTATAATTTACACAAAATCATATTTTATTTGTTAAAAAAACACTATTAACACTTCCCGTAGGTACCTACATGTTATTTGATATATTTTTATGCATACATATTTTACTGTTTAATACCTTCTATATTCGTCTTTATAATCACTCTTTCTTATCCTCAGTTATATCTAGCATTTGAATTATTATAATGCGGAAAACTTTTAAAAATATTTTGTATATGCCAACCCTAAAGCGATAAGTTGTAAGTGAGTTAACATTCATTGATATGCGAAAGGCGAAAGTGATGGTCCATGGACGTAACGCTAGGCGGGAGATGAGCTCACAGCACAGCTGTGCGACTGCGACTGCGATCGGTCTCACTTCTTAGTGCTTAAACGAACTCTATTCCCCTTTGATTTAGACACAATTAAAAATAGGTAGATCTCTTGATATTTATGATATAAGCTCTTTCTCTCTCTTTAGCATCTCTGTAACTGTAAAAATATATTTGCACGTCAAGAGTTAGGATATTGTGTGTGTTATCTTCAGCTTATCTTTAAAACTAACTCCCAGAAACTGATTTGAACTATTCAGTAGGTACTTTATTTATGATAGATTTAAAAATTTATGATTTATATTTTTAAAAAGATGACTATTAAACGTAAAGCGTGAAATAAAAATAACTCCTCAACATAACAACAATAATATATTATATGACAATAGAATAAAGCAGAATGAGTTTTTTTACAATTTGTTACGTTTAGCTATATAAATAAATAGTCAATAAAAACAAGCGGACAAAAGCAGTAAAAAATCAGGCCAATGTTCGCCAATAAATTGACTGAACAACGTGATAGCATACCCTGGCTGCAAGCATGTACCTAAGATTACAAGTAATGCCTCATTATAGGTAAAACTAGAAAGAAATATTTATGTTAAAATTGAAATGTTTAAAAATTATAGTGAACGTATCACGATAACAGTTAAAAAATTGTGACACGATTCCGGGGTAATTACCTAGTTACGGTATTTCGACTTTGTAAACTAGTAATTTAATTTAATTATAAAGTAATTCCGTGAGTTTTCCATTAGGTACATATCGATTTCGATGGTTAAATTTATCATAAGGTACAACAAGTTTTATGTTGAAATAATGAACGCCAATATCATTATCATATCATCACTATGCTTGTATAATTCTATATGGAGATTTTTTTCATTCCGAAACCGGTTACAAGGATGTGATGACTAAGATATAGAAGCGGTTACAATCATATGAAAAGGGAAAGTGAAGGTCATGTGGAAGACGAGTTTCGCTAATGACACAAGAATGTCCAGCAGAGATGGTTGAACGGCAACCGCACCGGAACTCATCTTATAGGTTCCGGGAAATCTTAGGAAGAAATCTAAGAATTTTAGCGGATTTTTGCACGTTTCTATTTTATATCGACACTTAAATTGAAAGATGTAATAGCAATTGGATTTGGAATTAGTTATATCTACTTAATTAAACGCTAACACACTGGCTTGACAGACATCGCACAAGTTAAACAAAGGGAGTTTCAAGCACGAAACTGTGTAGGTACAAACTAGAGATTCTATAAATAGTATGCTCCTAAAAGTGGGTATTTATGGTGTAAAGGACGAGGGGTCGGTTTATACGAAAACAAGTATAAAAAGAAGATAAAATTATAATAAACGAACAATATCAACCAAAAAATCGATAGTAGCAAAAACCCTAGAGTGACAATGACATGAACACTTACTTTTTCTTATTTATATTTAAGACCTTTTTTGTTGCCAACATATGGGAATAAAAATATGTTTTGTTCGGAAAATTTAACGTTAAATTTACCTACCACGGTCATGTCAAGAGCAACCAGGTGCTAGGCGTCATCAAGGTCATCTCCAATCCAACCAACTACCATTCCCGGTATCATCGCCCAAAATTCCATCAAATGTTAGATATAGTGCATTGATAAGAAATTGTAAGATATTATAAAAAACAAAGCACATCGCGTTTTTTACAATGAAATTAAATATCCTGATAATAGCTATTTAATATATTTTTTTATGCTAATAAAGCGTGTTTTTGTAACATTTTAAACTAGTTATAGTTTGCATCGTAGAAAGTTAACGAGATAATTATGTACCAATTTAAAAAATATATAAAATTATTCTCCCAGAAGATTATTTAGATGTTAATTTGGATGATTAGGATGAGATGTACATTGCTTTCTGTCACCAATACGTAACTGATCGATCGATATATTGCACTAACAAATGCAGATCATCGCGTAACAAAATGTGTTCGGTATTTTAAAGTGCCATGTAATCTATGGTCACTTTCTTTTTGTGTATAGTATTCCGCACGATCCAACATACAAATCTGCATGACGGAGAAATTTCGAGGCTGTTTTGTATTCCAATAAGAGTTACCCAAATTACGTAGCACCAATGACAAAATTCGAAGTTTTCTTTTTGCAGCGAAAGTTATACAATACTTAAGGAACACACATATGAGTCTTTTAAATATCATTAGTTATATTATGAGTAACTACCTCGTTAGGAATTTAAAGCGTAAAAGACAAATTTTCAAAATTGCACACTTATTATCGAATGATTTTATTATTGAAATTATCATTATTATTTAAAATTATAATCGTGACTTAATATTAAGTTTCAGCAAATACGGATCATATCATACGCGGCATACCACTTATTCAGTGTTTATTAAATGCATGATACCTACGCCGGCAGAGGTCAGTCTGCAGACACTATAGGCCAGGGTGTCAAAATCATAAAATCGTAAGAAATCTGCATTTACCGGCATGTTATTGATTAATTCATTATAATAGAGGTCAAGGTAGATTTCTTAGCCATAGGAAAAAGTAGTTTACATTTGGTTGGTGGTTGGTATTAATTTGGCTTCATACTTTTAGAATGAAGTTCGAAACTATAAAATATTAAAACTGGCAGCAAGAGAAAACTTAGACTACTCGTAATATCCGCATTCTATTGATTAGGTTTGAGTGAACTGTTTAAATTAACACTTAAATGATATTAAATTTAATTGTCTTTTTAATGTTTCAAGCAGGCCTATAGATATCTATTTTACATTTTTAAGACATCAAACACGAAACATAACAAATAAAAACAAAAAGTAAAGATCGATATCTAAAATTTTACAAAAATAATCGTGTTGCTTTGTCACAGATACTTGTTTACCAGAACTTGGCATGAGGTAACTGCCCGTTTCGGCTGAGAATGGAGGAAAACGGATAAAAATAAAATAAAGCTTTGATTTTAACATGTTTTCTAAGGTCACTCTACTGGTTTTCGGTGTTAAAAGGTTTTAACTTAATTCAAAGGTACGCGTTTATTTATATAATTCGAAACCCTAAATTAATCAATTCTTCAACATTCTTGGGAAACTCCAAGGTAATGTAAATAAATTGTTATTTATATTAATGTTTTACAAAAAAATTTGGTTATCATTTGAATACAAAATAAATTTCTAGCCACAACTTCGTCAATATTATTCAATTTTTTTATTTGTTTGTTGTTGCATTTTAGTATACGTCTTTCTAACGCTAACTATTTAGCACGTTGTGTCGCAAAATTACAGAGAGAGTTTCGACAATATACTGTTAGATCATTTCTATAGAGTAATACTTAAACTGCAATGTCCTAGATTAAAAATAAATAAACTAGTACTTATTTACATTACAAGTATTTACCAATCCTGTATTCATGCTTACATACTTGATTTGCTGGATTGCTACTTTGAATTTTTGACACGACCTCTTTGACTTATCAATCTATATTATACCTTTCATTAATAATGGATGTTTTGCAACATGTCGCGCCGATATGAAATAGAAACAAGCTTGGTACATATTTAATATTTAGAAGCTCAGGATAAAATACAGACGTAATAAAGACATCGTTTATATCAAACAAGATACATATATTATATCTAATCAATAAATCACAATTCAGACTAATCGCTTGATGAAATCGTTAAAGTTGAGAGCAAAGTACTTGACGATTCGATATGAAGCTTCCCGCAGAGGAAAGTTTATACCTATTACGGATGACGCCGCAAATTTGCGGCTAATAATAAATTATATTGTATTTAACTACAAAACCGACTGGGTAAATGAAAAGAAAATGTCATAGAAAATTTTACTCAGTAGATAACTGGCACTGCTTCTCCGGTGCATCCAAAGGGGAGCGGAGGCTGTGTGGGAAACAATGATCGCGCTTAGTCGTGCATATTTTAAAAGCCATGTTTCGCAGTCTTCATTGAGAAATACGCGCCCTCATTCGTGATGTCAGTTGACTGCTGTTGAGCAATCGACACCTGATTTCCACACGAGAAATCAGATCAAATTTTCGCGGTATCGGCCGCGACATGAGATGACTCGTATCAGTCGTACCTATCCCTATAACTTCTAGCATTACGTAAAGCTCGACCGCGAGCCGCGCTATTCACGAATCATGCAATGCAAACACTCGATGAAAGTGACAATGCTTGCCGACAGGTTCTTGGCGGTTATGTGTTCAGATGTCACATAAACACATTTTATATTATGGCTTATTAGAAAGTGATTGTGTAAAAATTACTACTTTATTACGAAATAAATTGGAGATCAACTTATATTCATTATGTAGAATTCTTTTTTTTAAATTAATTATGTATTAGAAAAAATATGTCATGATTTTGATGATGAATATTAGATGATTTATTTATTTTTTATTTATTGTTGTATATTAATACAAATGGTACTTACAGCGCAACTCTTGCGTCCATGGCGAGCGAGGAGCGATCGAGGCGCGCGGTGCGTGCGTGGTGCGTCTACGGGCGCACGGCCGGTTACTCCGGCTGCTGGCTGCAACAGAAACCTCGCGTCAGCATACGCGCCTTTCCCAAACGACACACAGTTGCGACAGTGAAGCTCAACGAGGAAGCTGCATCGCACATTTAAATGCAACGTTAATGTCAGAGAGCGTGTAAATGCCAATAGCGGCGACCTTTCGGTTTTGAACTAGGTTGCGCAAGCGAGGATCGCCGGTCGTGTGAGAAAGGCGAGTGCGTGAAGGAACGGCAGAATGCGCCAAGTAAAGAGGGGGTGAGACGCACCGGGGGGGCGGAGGGGGGTGACACCGCTGGCGACGCGCTGCCGAACGGCGACTAACCTCGCCGCAGCGTGCGCACCTCTTACTTATAGCCGCTCGCCCACATGCACCGAAGCCACCACCGGCTCACCCTCGAAGTCTCTCGACAGCGCTGCTGATACTGTGGGTACTCGGGACTCTATCGCAGCTTACTCCCCAGCCTGCATGGCTTCCCCACCAAGTAACCACTCCAATCACTGGTCGTCAGTCGGTGTGGTCAAATATGTGGTTAGCTCCTTAATCATTGTCGATCCTGTAGTTGACAGTAATGGGAACTGCTCATATGACCATAGACCTCGTCTCAGAAGAGAATTTCCTTCAAATAATGTAGAGAAATAACGTATTATGAATGAGTAATACATATTTGTCATATTCATAAATGTTACAAAGTTTATAAACCAATAAACTAAAATTTATACAAAGATCGTTCGGATGGGAAGTTATCCGCAAAGGAATTATATTATATGTAAATTCTAGGGTTGGCACTTTAATAAGTATGGAGGGGAACACTTGTGGTGTGGCTGATTCTTTTGCAAAGTACCTATCTGACTGATGTAATGGATCTATTTGACAAACTTGATAATGGTCATTATTAATTATACAAGACTTATTGTAGGTACATAATTCTCCAATAGGGAATAACACAATCGAGCTGCTCTACAATCCTCTTATAAATATAATAATATGTAAAGAGATAAAGTTGGGTAAAAGAAAAACATTAGAAGACATAGAAAAGACATCAACGCGTTTACAATATACAAATACTATAGAATTTTGTGTTATTGCATATTTCTGCAAAATGCTCTACTCTAAATTCATTATAATCTTTGATAACCTTTCAAAGCATTATTCACAATATAATAATATAAGTGGATAATATTTTCTCCGATTTTATTCCGAAAAATGCTGTGATAACTCCAATAAAATTAAACCTGTAAATTTAAATCTACCTTTTGGGTGAAGACCGGAACTTGAAAATATGTCAAAGTAGAGGGAACGTCCTTTTGTATGGCTCTAAATCTAAAAGCCTGGATCGATAGGCCTTGTTGCTACGAATTCTACCTACTTACTCTTTGGTCACTTACAAAATATTCAAAATATTGTCTATACAAAATTATGGGAGGTCTCACAATAAGCTCTTTCTATGAGGGGCCTAAGCGTACGGAATCACGCAAAATAAATGTGTTTCGTGGTTTCCCGAAGGCGTCGCAGAAAATCATTTCTAGGTTTATAT
>DWAV01001689.1:0-12890 GCA_018231305.1 Noctuana lactifera | reverse complement strand
CGAGCTCTGGCAAGAAAATTGCCTTAACTCAACTAAACGGTTGTTTTGAAACGGTTGTGTCCATAAACACCGATCTTCCTATTATATTTACATTTATTTCATGATTTCCAGATGGTTTACTCTGTAAATACTTTGCATTTAATAATATGTAGATTATTAAGGTACTTATTAAGGTAAAAATTAAGGTACCTTATGCATGTAGATGCGAGCTCAGTCAAGAAAATTGCCTTCACTCAATTAGACGGTTGTTTAGAAACGGTTGTGTCTAAACTAGAATAGAATAGAATAGACTAGGGTATAGAATAGGGGTAGGGTATAGAAGGACTCTATTACCCAACATTTGCTACTAACAAAGTCTCCCCCAGACTTGGAAATAAAACAAAGACCGTCAAAGGAAAATTTCCTACACCTTCACCTACACACACACACACACGTCACGTTGCCACAAGATACTTATGACTCGGTAGTTTGCAAAAATGTTATCGCGATAAACAGAATTAGGCGATAAGATTGGTTCGCATTTCCTCCAGGCAACGGCGAACAACAGCGTAATCGCACCGAGTGTTTGGGCGGAAGAGATAACATGCACCCATTTGTAATACGAGTACCTACCCAACCACCCAATGCATGAACAATATTTTTACTTTTAACATTGCCTTCGTTTTCTGTATCTCACTGCACATGACTGCAAACGTCACTGCATATTGTAAACTCACGTATCCTTATTGTAACCAATTATCATCACCTTAATTACCAACGTGTGATGGTGAAAAGCATTGATAGACCGTACAGTACAGTACAGTTGATTATTTCCTAAACTAAATGTACCCTGACATGATGGGAGTGAAACCGGGTTATGTGGGATTCCTACCGCACTAAAATCCCATCGGTGGCCTACCTCACAGTAAGAACACTCCGGGACTGCTAAGGAACAAAACCTATGAAACAAACAAGAAATTAAAGAAAAAGAAAGAAAGCCTGTATCAGTATCATAGTGTTCAGGACCAGAAAACACTCCGTGAATTGATTTAGTTGTAACATCATCATTGGTTAGTCCGTTTAAATAAAACTAACCAATCTAACTGAAATATGAATACTTCATAACTTAAACTCGTTGTAATCAACACTGTTTAGTTAAACACATTATTAGAAAGGCTACTACAGACAGAGCATTGTCATAATCGTTGTGGTACAAATACTAAATGCAATTTCATCGGAACTAATAAAATAGTCCATTAAACAACTGAATCCCCGTTCTATTGACACGCATCAAGTAACAGCTTTTGTCTCAGTATTAGCGCGCGAACAACAGCGTCTGTATCGCAAGAGGTTTGTAGGGTAACCCATTTATCGCGCGGGATGCGCCGACCGGTTCTCTCGGCCTCCGCGCCCGCCCCCCGCGCCTCTAACGCACTTCGCATACTTGCATCCGGGAATAAAAGAATCCGTCACGGCCCCAACACGCCAATCCCGTCGCTACGTGCTCCCAATAAGGACGATCTTCCCCTGATACGCGAACAAGTAATTTTCTTTCGCGTCAAACACTCCGCTAAGTAGCCGAGCTGCCGAGAGCTGCCGACCGAAGATGACATTCTAGAGGTACGGACGAGCGCACACGACTCGTAACCTTGATACTGCAGCAGTGAAACCAGTAGGATGCTTCCAGCGCAGCTAAAAATAGAACCGCCAGCGCATAAAATGTGCTCTTTTTTGTTATGTTCTGCCAATGTTCCCAGGCTCGGAGGGATTTTATGTGGCGTCCATGGATCGGGTCATTAAATTGTTAATATCAGGCAGCCGTCCGCCGCTTTCGCGACCGTTATCTACTGCATTTATCTATTCGATTGCATGCCCATGTTTTTTCCATAAATATCTAAGTACAAGTTTTTCATGATGCGACTGACTGGGGCAGTGTCACGTGAATAAAGGATTTTTGTTCTAACTGTCGGACTTGAACATTTTGTTAGTAAGCAATTATATTGATTTATAAATGAAATGATAGCTCAACAATGGACTGCATTGTTTTATCTTAATTAGCCGTTTAAAAGTTTACAACGCAAAATGACTTAATCAGCTCCTTTTTATAACGTGCTTGTGTACTACGACTTAAAATGGCGGACTAAGGACAATATAATATCGACATCTAGGTCCAGACCCGTCCGGTTCTTTATTCAGGGGCTCCTAATCCGGCGCGGGCAAACGGACGCGAAATATCCGGTATTTACAGAAATAGAATCGGGCGATTTTATTTTACACTTGTTCTAGCTGTGCAAGGCGTTTCAGATAATGTTATGGCATGTAATTAGCTGAATTTTCGTTTGATATGATGAAATTAAATAATTAATAAATTAGATAAAACATTCTAATGTCTAAAGGCGTGATAGTTGTTGATTAAAATACAAAATATTGTAGAGTTTTCCATTCTCAGCAATTATTCAATCAAAAATCTAAGTAGCTTATACATCTCTGAATACGAGTAGTAATTTGCCAAAAGATTAAAATGACGATGCGGATGTTATACCTACAATCTACATATGATATAAATTTTCTAAATAGGAGTAATAAATCAGTCTGAAAATCTCTTATCTGTTAAATTCGCACGACTGTCCTAATGCTTATACACACTCGCCTCATCCAAGTCTTCCTATAAAAGCTGCTGTAAATCATTCTTTCAGCTTTATCAGCTATTTTATATTAAAATTCACATTAAAATAACTATGAGAAAGCATCTACGAATTTAATTTTAACCTCTGAAAATTAGAATTTTTATTCTGTATCTTGTAACTCGATAATTTCTTTGCCATAGGTTTAGGTGTATTAAAAAAACAAACGTCACATTTTACAACACATTTTATCACCACTAAAGTAATTTAGCTTCTACGCATTATCTAACTTTAGTGGATAAAATAAATATTTTCACGAACACCATGCTTGTTACGTTCGTTACACATATTATAACAGAACACCTACTTACATATTTAACACATATTACGAGTATTACTACCTATTGAATAAACGTAGTATTATTAAACATTGCTGAAAATATCACATAATACGTAGTGATCTGAGCAATAACACATTTTTTTTTTTAATTAATTGTTGCGTCTATTGTTACGTTGTGACATTACTGTCGCGAATCCTCGGAAGCAGGCCTTCTTAGAAAAAGTGATTGTTAGACACTCGAACCTTAGATGGGAAGGCTGTGTTATTGTTGGTCTCCTTACGCAATTTAAGACAACCGAACATGACGAATGGATCGGCACACGTGTCGGCGAGGTGAACGACCTGCCGATAAGCCGCGCGAAAATACGCGAGTTAGATAATATTAGAAAGAAAATGGCGGACCGCGGACGTGTCCATAGCGCCCGTGTTTACAGCGCACAGACTAAAAATAATAGTAATTCGTATCCGCCATACGTTATATAAGATGCTACATTAAGTCTGCATGTTCGGTCAATGATCACTCGAAACTCGAAACGTGATTATGCTGATATTGAATCCAAATTATTGAGATGATGAAATACATCATTATTAAACACTTCTATTATACTACATTAAATTATGTACTATATATGTACATAGAACTCTTTCATTATTATATAGTCTCATAAATTTCAATTTCGTAGTTGAAACGACGTTTTTACGATACAGCAAAAAGGCCGGACGTACTATACAAACGTTGTAGAGACATAGAGTAAGGAATAAATTTCATGTATATTTATAATTGATTTCTAATCATTGTAATACATACAATTTAGATAAATAGGTGCAAAACATTGTTATCCTGTAATACGTGTAATGAAAATAATTTTATATATTTTTTTATTATGTTATCATCAAATCATCTTTTATATTATAAAACACAATTACTGCTGTATCGCTTAATTACCACAGTCTTCATCTTGCTCTATTATGGTAAAAACTTATAATTTATCTTTCTGTTAGGCGTTAATTTTTTATCTTTATCATAATTCCTGTATGGGCGCACCCTCAAAGTTAAAGAAAAACGCGCGGCCTCATTATTTACGGCACCATAATTTTGTGATTGTGCTTTTCGTGACTGATACGTTATCACACAAACACTTGCCAGAAATAAAACATATTATGCGTGTACCTGTAAACATCACTTCCCATTAAAAGTGATATAGAAACGAGAGTATTGTCCACTGAAGCTGAAAAATTATTGACGAAATTTAGGATAATTTCTGGAGCTGAAAGCGATCACGTTATTGACCTAGCTGGATTTAACTGCCAGCCACGCCACAAATCTGTTCTCATTTTCTCACATGTTTTTTGGGTCAGGCTATGCGGACGTGGTTTGGTTTTATGACATTTCCCCGAATTTTTATCCGGTACAGGCGTTTGTACTGCTCCACAGGTAATCGCATGAAACATCGAGGCGATATTATATTATTGTGAATTATAATGATTTCGAATCAAAAAACATTCATGACACATTTTAACGTAACAAGACGTTTAATAACAATCTATAAAAATACTAGGAACGGAATTCAAATGTTATCAAGAGTCATTGATTTGAGGAAAATAAAATTGTAAATTATTCACAATTTTTTTCAGTCAAATAATTTGATTACATACACGGCCGTTAAAATTATAGTTGCCGGTTATAAATAGACAGATAATATCCAAGTAGCAGTGCAACATGTCGCCTAATTGGATTTTAAAGAGAAACGTCGTGACATGTGGTGGAGGAAAATGGCTGGTCGCCGGAGACTGGTCACCGCATTGGGGTCAAGGCGAAGACTCTGCGCCGTACGGCCGTTGACGCAATCTAGCGCGCCTTTATCTATTTCAACGTTCTTATCAAAAACAATATTTTTAACTATAATAGAGAAGTGAAACATAAGTTCTGTGCCCAACTGGTGAATCAACAAAATAATTTTCGTGTTAAATCATTAAAGATATTAATTTATCATTTAGTTAAATAATTATAAGGCATTTTTTCATTTCGATCGCTGGCAAGACTTTTTGGTAACTGTCAATATTGATTTCTCCGCTTGTCAGTTGTCAGTGGCAAAATAGCTAAAAAGCCGAGCAGCCATTAGGGAAAAAAATTCACTCCTTTACGTATAGAGTATTCAGATGTTAGGTAATCTAATCTGTGCCTTCTGTTTTGTCTATTCCTTGTGTGGTTCGTAATGGTTGATGTTTTTTCTAAAATAAAACTTCCTTGATTCACGGTTATGAAAATTATACATATTCTCCTTTTACTTTATCGTTTAATTTGACGCAAACCCGCACTAAATAACATAATGTTTTATGCATATCTTCGACACGATTCCCCATAAATATTGTTTTTACTCGCGCGCCACGTTATGAATATCAATCGCGAGCAACATATTATTGCTGATCGTGAAAATAATCACGAAACGTTTTACGGTGTTCCCGAGAGGGCAATATCCCTCTAATACAACGATCGCGATGTAGGATATTAAACAAACAAGATTTTCCTCTTCCGTTATACATTTAGATATCTTTTTATACTGTTCAATCAATTTATATAATAGAGCTCCAATTATTTCATACGTTTCATGATAAACAGTCCGCTTGTGTGAGTGTATCCGCTCTGATTCCAGAGGAAAGCAAAATTAAAACATAAAACAGTATAAAGTCATCACGCGATATGAAAAATGCACAATAACAGCTCCATACATCAATGCTTAATTAATGAAGTAATTGAATTTCGATAAACAATAATGTAATAAAACAAATGTTTAACAACTTGCTACTATTACCGCTTTTGTCTTCTTTCCTAGAAATTATAATTAACAAAACAATACTATGGGTATAACTTAAGACATATTAATAACTTCTATTCAATAAAGAAAATGTTCGTAAAAACCCATCAGAGACTATAAAATGTGTGGACACATTATCACTCTGACGTGTATTCAAATATTTTGTGGTCAACATAAATAGTTTAACTATTATAAGAATTAAATTTGTAAACTATTGCCGAAACGTGTTACCAAAACATTTAAAGTTAGTATTCAAATAAAGATTGTACCGATCTGCGCGCTCCCACGACTGTGAGAGCCGTTCTAATCACACAACACAGTTTTGGGTGTTTAGATTTAGACAGACTTGTATTGACTTCTATGCATCTACCATTAATAATAGTGTTTCTGTTCCCTGAGACTGAAGTGCGAAGTATAAAGAAATGTTTTGTTTGTTTCCAGTGGGCAGTGTGGGCGAGCGCGACGCGTACGGCTACGGGTACGGCGGCGGGGGCGGCGCGCACCACTTCGCAGCGCCCGCGCCTCCGCCCCTCCCGCACGACGACATCCCCTACTCGGTGTTCGACTTCGGCGACTACCAGCGGCACCACCACCACAACAAGCTCAAACCCAAGAAGAGGCCGCGCACCGACGCGCCGCCCACCCCCGGCGTGAAGCGCAAGTCGCGCGAGGGCTCCACCACCTACCTCTGGGAGTTCCTGCTGAAGCTGCTGCAGGACCGCGAGTACTGCCCGCGCTACATCAAGTGGACGAACCGCGAGAAGGGCGTGTTCAAGCTGGTGGACTCGAAGGCGGTGTCGCGGCTGTGGGGCCTGCACAAGAACAAGCCGGACATGAACTACGAGACGATGGGGCGCGCGCTGCGCTACTACTACCAGCGCGGCATCCTGGCCAAGGTGGACGGGCAGCGGCTGGTGTACCAGTTCGTGGACGTGCCCAAGGACATCGTGGAGATCGACTGCTCGCTCGCGTAGAGCGCCGGGGGGGCGGCCGCTCACTGGCGCGCAGCGAGCGGTGAGCGGTGGGCACCGAGTGCCGGGACGCGGCCGCGAGCGACGGGACTATGTCATACGTAAATACTTTAGAGTCGTTATTCGTTTCGCTCTTACGTACATGTTTTCACTACTAACTACTTTAAATAGTAAATTCGTCTATTTTTCAAGTCATCATGCATTACGTTTTTCGGATCGCTTCTAAATAACGTTCTTAAGATAAATGTTATTATTATTCTCAAATCGAAGTAAAGTAATTTTTATTATTGAATTTAATATTTATACAAAAATAGGAGAGACGAAATTGATTGCTCAAATGTTTATATATTACCTATTTTTAGGGGAATTTCAGAAAGGAACACTAAATTTGCTAGATGTTATATGGGGTGGGAGTGGTTTTTGTATAATGTTGAAACGAATTTTTAACGTTTGTAATGAAATTTCTATAGGCATATATGCATGCCGCGGCGACGCCCGCCGGCTTCCAACTTCCTACCTCAAAACTATAATAATAAATCAAAACTAAATACATTATATGAATATACAATTTATTCGAAAACAGTTTTTACAATATGCAATAAGTATAAATATTATAGTCTAAATAAGAGTTTATATTAAAGAAATATTTACGTAAAAAAATGTTTATTATACATATAAATACAAAAATATCGTATAATAATATTAAATACCCTCAGATGAAATATTTTAATTCTTTGGTGCTTTTTATGGCCATTCGCATATTTACACCTTGTTACAAACGAAAGACCTCATTAATGTTGAAATGTACTATTATCTATATTTGTTCCCTTTATCTGATGTACCTAATGTGAATCTAGCTGCTATGTTGTTCCTTTGTTACGGCGCGGCGCGGCGGCGCGGCTCTTGCGTCCCTCTCGCTCTCACGCCGGCACAAATGTACAGAGAGAGACGCACGCGCGGCCCCGCGCCGACACCGCGCCGCAGGTGTCCCGGTGTCAGACACCTAGTCGTTTGTTTTCAGTGTCTCCACATCTCACTGAAACCGAATTTTGAATTGATATTATTTAGGTTTTTATATTTGTGGAATACGTCTTTAATTCTACGTGAGTACTGAACCTACTGCCAAGTTTCTGTTATAAAAATGATAAATTAATAGTTAAGGGATGAATTTTTGTGCGTTTATTGTGTTAATTATTATCATAAATAGATGTTTACTGTAAGTGAGCTGTTTAAGTGAACATTTTCTAGTTTATTTGGTTTATTTAAATTAACGATAGTGAAGCTGTTGGGAGGGACCTCGCGCGATCCTCTTTTGACATATCAGTGTAATCAAATGTAAAGTTTTCATATACACGCCGATATCCTAGTAGAGCTGTGCATATCAGGAACATTTCCTACTAATTTGTTAGAGATAGCTGTGCTGCGAGCCTAGTGCTGTGTGCACTGTGTGCAGTCGTACCCACGCGCGGGGCCCCCATTTTTTGTTACCTGAGTAAATATTATTAATAATTAATTACTATTTGTGGTCCAATGTTAATGAATCATAATACTTTATCTAGATAGTTGATAAAAAGATTAAAGGTCGATTAAGCTGTAGCCTAGTTCATGTTGAGTTTAAATCGATATTTCAATGCAAAGACAGCGCATCTTTATATTATGTATACAGTAACTGAAATGTATGTATCGTAAAAAAATATACCTAATTTGTTTACTTGTTGGTGGCAAGAGGAATTGTTATAGGGCGCGTCCGAGCCGAGGCCGGCGCGCGCGCGCGCGCGACCCTACTTCCTGATGTTATATTATGCAATATTTTTATAAATAAAAAGTAAAATATATCAATTTATTAGCACGTAAGTCTCTTATAATAGTAACATTTTAAGTCGCGCGGCGACGTGCGCGCTCCGGCCTCAAACTGAAATTGAAAAGGGTGTTGTGAGCCTTAGAGAAAGAATCGAAATGTCAAGTAAATGGGTGCTAAGCGATGGGGCCGATGGTGGGACGCGGACGCGACGCTCACGGGCCCACGCGTGGGGCAGTGTGGGCTCGCGTCCCGGGACGCGCTGTGGCTCGACCAATCCAACCGAGATACAGGTTTAAAATAAAATTATACACCCAGTGCGTGTAGTAGTACGGACTTATACATGTTAGTCGAACGATCTCAGTGTCCAAACTTCTTCGAACAAACCAGTGCCCGTTTCATGTGATGTAACATTATACATATTAAAAAAAATGTGGATTTTTAATCGTATTTTTATATAGGTAGGTGGAATTCTCAAAGTGACTCTTACTTTCGACACTTTCTTGCTTTTGTAAATATAAACGTAGGTTTTAACTTATTTATTTGTCTCTCGTTAAAGTATGACGTTCGCTTGGTTTGCGCAAAACGTAGAAAATAATTATTGTAGCTTATTACATCAGAATTATATCAAATTCGAGAATAAAAATATATTTAAAATTGTTTTTGGTCTACGTTAGATTATATTGAATTTTATTGTTAGAATCGATATCGGTTCGCCGGCCGCGAACTCCTGCGCAGATCTCGTGACCGCATACTTTTTTCCTTTTTAGGAAATTTCGTTCTATAGGTTACAAATTTTATTGTAATATATTATAATATAAAATAATTTAATAGAAGTAATGAATGGACCACGCGATGGAAGAGGAGTGCTCTCAGAATTTATAATTGGGCCAGTGTGTGATGCTGCTCGATGGCGATACTGTGAGAAGATGAGTTACCGGTTAGGAGGCAAAATGTTTGAGCAAGCATTTAAAAAGATGCTCGGAAAATTAAAATAATTTAGTCGAATTGATGTTGTTGAAAAATCAAAGTTTCTAATTAATAATGTACTTAAATTTTCAATGTAAATTTTAACAGCACCTCGAGAAAATTATTGTTAAAAAAATTATTTTAATTGAGCCTAGTCTTAGTATCATAAAATTTCATTTTAAATTAATGGAACGCCAAATTGGTACAAGGCGTTTTTCGCGGTCTCTGCGCCGCCGCCGGCGTCTCGGCGACGGGCTCTTCCCGAACGCACACCCGCGCCCCCCGCGCGCCCCCCCGCTCCGGGGCCTTGGCGTCGCTAGCTAGGAAACGTAGGACTATGAAATAATGAAAGGAAGCAATGAGAAGGTTAGTGAATTTGGTATAAACGGGGAGGGCGGGGAGATAGAAGTCGAAACACGTTTTGTCTACTGTTTCAATGTATTCTTGTTCGATAAAATTAATGTCCCATACATTATTATAATTGAATACGTAATTGGATAAATAATAACATATAAAGTGGTGTGCATCGTTTTTGTTCTGTTTGCGTTTTTGGTAAAATCTTATTGCGTATATTGGTTTAGTTTTTATAGTTTCGGCTACTCGGCGCTAGATGGCGCTTGTTTTATGATTGCAAAATTATGTATGTTTAGTTCTGAGAGTTATGTGCGGTACAGTGATTTTGCGTTAAACTTGCTTTTAGGTTTATGCAGTTAAAGTCCGATATTTTACTTGTAATTTTAGTTGTTAATTTAACAAATACTGTATTTTCTGCCCCCTAGTTAAGTTATTTTTCTATGTATAGTTAGTTATAAGTGTAAATGATTTAGCACATAAATTTGATGCATGATGATAATGTTAATAAAATATCCACAATAAAATACAAACGTCTTGTTTATTCTTCATCCCTTTTAATACTTAAGTACACAATGATATTAATTAGCTACCTACACATTTAAATTATTTTTGAAGAAATATAATTTACAGGTACTGTAAGTTACAGTAAAGAATGCAAAATATAATTAGTAGACTGTAAACAAATTTAATAAAAAAAGACAATAATATTAAATTTAGATACTATATTATTTAAATAATATAATTATTAAATACAGAGCAAAGCCTCTTAAGATTATAATCAAAAACGTGTATGTTAATAATAATGGCTTCCAAAATCGCTAGTATAATTATTTTCATAACCCATTTAAAATATTGATATACTTGGTTGGCTCTTGTCAAACCGTGTTAAACAGGTCAAACTGTGCCCTTTTCCTAAAAGAAGCTGCATTTTCCTGTAGTCAAAAAATATACATATACATTACTAAAAATAAAAGCGTTTTAAAAGTTATTTTAAATATATTAATGAATTCACCACTCTTAAAAACCCAGAATCCAAGTTATACTGAATTATATTGAACGCACTTTTTTTGCCACAGACAAGCTGACGTGTCGGCTGTCACTGTCAAATTGTCAGTATACTGACGTGTAAGCACAGCTGTCCAGCCAGTGTCTATTGATATTCAGAATTGTTTCTAATGTTTAATGATGAGAAGAAGAAAATTAAGTGAACCGTGACGATAGCAGACTTTAAATCAATATTTTTCCTATATTTTATTTTAAAGGACATTAAAAATATCAAGATGGTTTTAATGACTATGATTGCAAGAGTGGCAGACGGCCTGCCGCTAGCCGCAACTATGCAAGAAGATGAACAGGTAATTTAGTTTTCACCACTGATCATTTCGCTAACATATGCTGTAGTTTCTGCGAAGCTACTCACTACTTTCTTCTACTACAACATGTTATGTTATCTATTTTTATTTCTATTCCGTAAAGGTAGTTCACACTAACATCTTTTTATTTTTTGTTGATTTATCTCGTTTAATTTTGATTTGCTGGTGGTTTGCAGAGCGGATGCAATATTTTGGAGTATCAAAACCAGGCAAAAATGCTGTTTAGGAAGCTAGGGCGGCAGGCGCCCAACCGCTGCTCCATTGAAACTCCGCCCTATCTCTTCCAGTGAGTCCTGATGCTTTTTCTGTTTGTTTTGTTATTTCTTTTTATTTATTTATGTAGAATTAGTCTACACATCTGGCTTGGTTATTGCACAATATATTATAAATATTAAATATACAGTACTGTAAATAGGATAATATACCTATGCTTATCTGATATCAGTTTATTTGAAATGGGTTTTAGTGACCCTGTGCATTTTAATAAAAAAATTCAAACATGAATAATAATAATATGTTAGGAAGCGATCCATATTGCAGTGAGTAATTCAGTTATTTCGATGTGAAATTTACAAAGTAGACAAAACTAGGTTTCTTCAGAGTACCATTACAGGATACCTTAAATGTAATAACATATTTTAAAGATTGTCAGAACTTTGTTAAACCCAGTAATATTATTTAAGCAACATTGCAAGTAATTAATGTAACGATAACACAACACTTAATTATTGTGTAATTTTATACTTGTTTCAGTTACTTGATAGAGAATGAAATCTGTTATTTAGTACTCTGTGAACGTAACTACAGCAAACGACTTGCGTTCAGCTACTTAGAGGAAATTGCACAAGAGTTCTACCAACAGTACGGAAAGAGGGTGAGTCACTTGTCACAATTTCATTTGTGTTATCTACTAAATCTACTACTTATTTGAAAATTTTTTGACACTATAAAACTATTTAGGAACACTATGGAGCATAGAGAGGAGTAGGGGTTTAGGTAGTTAATATATAATTTGTTATTTATATACAATTGATTTTAAAGGATTGTCGAGAGTTTCTATCTGCCAACATTATTCTCCCGGCCTACCTTATCGAAAAGGGTGCCTGAAGCCGATGTAAACATATTATTTAACTTTCATCCCGTGCAAATACCTTATGATGAATAAAAGTTGTGTATGAGTTTTTGTATTGTAAGACAACCAGGCAGTGCCATAGTACCTATTTGTGAGGTGATAAATATGTATGTAGGTATTTGTTGTACATTGCAGGTGAACACAGTGACCCGTCCGTACACGTTCATAGAGTTCGACACGTGGATGCAGCGCGCCCGGAAGCAGTACGCGGAGGGCGGAGCGCGCGCGAGGCGCGCTGGCTCGGGCGCGGCGGCGGCGCTGGGCGGCCAGCTCGGCGACGTGCAGCGCATCATGATGCAGAACATTGACGACGTGCTGCAGCGCGGTGCCGTCCTCTCCGGTAAACACTGCCTTGCTTAGCAAACCATATTGTCTTGGATATTTTACTACTTAATTGGACATTTTTTTAGATCATCTGTAACTATTTATCTTTATAAAAGTATGTCGCGTTTTGTTGATGAAACCTCGCAACAGCTATTGAATGTGGTGGCACTCACACGTCGGTACAGTTTGCTCTTTTTTGGCAAAATTTAT
>DWAV01001688.1:0-12890 GCA_018231305.1 Noctuana lactifera | reverse complement strand
TAAAAATGTAATATGTATTTCGATTTTGCTTTTTTTATTAATTTTAAGGCGATACGAAGTTTGCCGGGTCAGCTAGTGTAAAATAAGACTGGGCGTACCTACGTGTATTGAAATTTCAATATTTTTTAAAACTACGAAAAACAAAGCAAGGTTCTCACCTTCCGAGTCACAGACGCTTCGCGACTCAGCTACATTCAAGCACTGAACATTGTACCGGAAGTGAAGCGGTCCGTGGTAAAAGTAAAACGCTCAGTCCTTAAACTTATGAGAATTCATGAACAAAGAAAGTATTTAAGATCATCACGAATTAAGACTTAACATTTTGTGTCATTCTTTTAATTCCACAATATATTTCTAGAGGTCACTTGTTTTGGATATTATTAATCCGCATTGGAATTTTACTCGACCCTAAAAATAATCGTATCTAAGAGAATCTGTCGTATGAATGTTCTTATATATTATTTGGGTCATCATTACGCAGAGTGAATATGAAATAGGTTGTAGGCCTTAATTACTAACTTGTTAAGTTATTAAACTTGGCGATGTAGACGTATTAAAGCGCCATCAGAAGATGAACAACGTTCGAAATTCATTCATTACTGAATGTCTATTATTATAATATATTTCGAATCAAATTTAATTCAATTTTGCATTGCCAGCTATAATACGTCAAAAAGGAAGCTAGGTTATTGAACGAGTCACTCAAAGCTCGTGATTTATTAGCGTTTGCTTTAAAAAAGTTAATTTCAGATGATGTTTCTCTACGAACCACTATTACTACAGTTTGTAAGTTTCGGCGCATCAGATCCAAAAAACCTAACTCTGGCTCTATTTAAAGTACTGGCCGAACCTGGCAACCCTATATTTCCTTTACGTTTCATTTAGAGATATCGGAATGTAGGTATAAAGCACAATTTAAGTCAGCGATGTTTACGATAAGCCAGATCCTTGTTACTATAAAACAGTTCTATAACAACACGAGCGTACGGGCAGGACTCGTGACAGATACGATCTCTATGGTCTTTGTAATGTGATAGTGGACCATTACTGTCTCTTTACAACCCCATTGACGTGTGATGGAACGTTGAGATAGCACCACAACCTTTATTAACACTCCTTTATGGGCTTTCATGGTGCCGAGATTAAAAGGACTAAACCCTTTTAACATGGCTATACTTATTTTAGTGTCAATATCGGTTAACACAATATTACGTATTAAAACATAATTGTTGTAAATAATTGTGGTTTAATGTTAAACCTGCAATGTCCTTAAAGGTCATATGAAGCACACACTACGCTACTGCATGGCTTAAGTTTTCTAATCTAAAAATGAATTCACACGTGTTAGGTTTAAATAATAATGTAGGCGGTCTATTAATAAAACTAATATTCTTAACCTAGTCCGGCCCAACGTACGCCTTATGTTATAAGTGGTACCTTTTACGTGTAACGGTATTTACGTCTAAATTACACTGTAAGCAAAACTAGCACATTAGCTGGTCTTGGCGGGTGATACGTGTCATTACCATTTTTTCCGCAAACAACAAGAATATGGAGACGACAGGTCGTCGACCTACGTTGTCACGAGCTGCGATCGTTTTTACCGTTACTTGAGTTCGCGTTTACTTTCAGTGAGACTAGATCAGCGGCACTCAACTTTAGGGAAATTTCATGCATAATGTTAAAGTTTCAAAGATTACTTCTACAAATGTGACAACTGACACGTAAAATATGGCAAATGACATATACAAATAGAGCGGCTATATAGGTATAGTTTATATTATTATGTCACTTGCTTGTCATCATTTATCAGAAATCTTATAAAAGCCGTAAAAAATCCTAATGAAAGTCCACGGATTTCTCGACCGTAACTGCGAATTAATGCCAAATAATGGATTTATATAAGAACATCATTTATATAAGTTTATTCTGTTGTTTCCAAAAATGTATTTTCAATATATTAATATCCATAACAGAAATTTACGCTCCGTAATCGCACGCTTCAAACTTTGAGAATAACTGGACGCGATCGTCGAGGAATTTTCGTACATTTTATTTGTTATTTGTAACAGTAATAGACAGGTTCTATTATAATAATGGTTTGTTATGTCAAGGTCTTTTTATGATGTCTCGTTACGTAGAAGTTGTCTGGCTAAGCGTCTCTATAACTTCTTATAAGCAATTGAAACATTAAAGCGTGAACAACTTATTTTGGAATTACATTGTAGGTACACACACACACACTCACAAACACACACACACACAGACACAATACATAATACATAATATACAATACTTTTTTGAATACGAAGGTTTGATTTGCAATCGAGAAGTTTAAAAGATGAAATTTAGATTTTTAATCCAGGTCTGGGTGTTAATGTATTTACGCTAGAAAGTAAAAATGATACTCTTTCTGTAATAATAGCTAGAGGAAGATTTTATGAGCATGAAAATACAAAATTAAAATGGAAAATTATATTGTTTGTTGAGAAATTCTTAAATATTTTGACTTTAATTTTATATTTATTATTATTTTAGTATTTTGATATAGGCATTTAGTATCTATCAAATACTGTGGTCAAACAATAAATAATTATTAGGTGCTATTTTTATATGTACAAATTGCACACCATTGCTGTAGTAAAATGCATGAACATAATCCTAACTGTATTCTTGCAATAAATAAATTTCAATTTGCAAGTATTTTCACATGTGCAATATACCTGGCTTCTTGGCGCACGGCGTCTATTAAAATCGCCTGGTGAATCTTGATAGCGAATACGGAGAAATCCTTCAGGCGGTAGCCGGATTGAAGGCGCACTTCGTCTTTACGAGCTCTTTGACTGCTGTTTACACTGTCTTACACTTGTTGGCAGGTAGACTGTAGTGAGACTCTGCTTACTAATGACGTACGAAGTCATCGTTGGATAGTTAGATGTTTGGAGTACATACAGGTCGTAATAAATTATAAGACAGAAATACAGAAATAGGGATAATAAGTTGGTAACAATTGTGCCGGTAACAAGAATGGCATCAATGGCGTCGAATTGCGAATTGAATGGTGAGAGAAAAGGGTCAGCTCTACAAGCTGTCAGACGTCACCGGATGGTTCTATTTGGCGCCGAAACATTATTGACTCGCCAAACGTCATATCACGACAGGTGACAGTTGGGCTGCGTTTTAAATTGAACGTCGCCACAGATGTATGGGTACGTGTATTTCGAACTGTAGAATTGGGTTATTATTGTACTTCAATTGAAATTGATTTCATCGAATGTTTCTATTCATCCGTTCGCCGCTATGTCAGTATTCGCGTCACTACTGGCGGGTACTCGCGGCATCGCTTAAGAGCAGCAGTTTCTAGTTAGTTTGGGCCTCGAGTTGTTCCTCTTTAACCGTCGTTGCCTGAGGGGCATCATTTTTCCCGGTGTTTCTTAACAACTTTATGTGGTGAGGCAGCGGCCTGTGGTGCTCTCATAAACCACCAAGCCTATGGATCCTTTGGTAGCTGACCAGATCTTAGGTCAGGCGCAATCAGTTCTCCTGGCACGTATTAGTACCCAAACTTCTTTATGAAATTGTTTCATTGAAAAGTGGGTGCGGCAATAATCACTTTATGCTAAATATTATTTCAAATATTACCTACGTCTAAAGCAAAATTCAGAATAATTAACTGTCTTTAACTTTCGTTTTGCTATCTGACGCTCCATGCATGTTGTCATGGTAATCGATTGGTATCATAAAATCACGCAATAGTATAATTTCTTACATCTATAACGATCATACTATTACAAGATTACGCAATTTGCTGTTGCACTTTCACGTAACAATTCATTTCAGATGTGACTTTTCCTAATCCTAAATATCCTAAGAATGCATTCTTAGTAGACGTCTGTACCAGTAATTTATAGGAACTATTGATTTTAACTTCTCATAATTATTTTCTTATAATTAACAATCTTAACAACGTTAATTTCATGCGCGCTTCTATGCTTCGGCACGTTAAGCCGTCGGTCCCGGTTGTTATCGATAAAAGTCGTTAAAGTTGGTCGGAGACCCTTTAGGTCGTTTAACGATATCCGATAAGGGTTGGCCACTAACCCGTATCTCCACCAATCCACATGGGAGCAGCGTGGTGGAGTAGGTATGCTCCAGGCTTAGGTTAGATGACGACAAAGCAATTTTACTAGGTAGGTTAGTATATCACAAATAGGTACATTTAAAATTTAAGTTATATTGCATGAAATATCCACGAGGGTATTAATAGATACTATCTCAGAACCTAAAATTGGGTAGGTTAATTTATAGACTATATGATTGATGTTCTAAAATATTATTAATAATTCGTTGAAACAGCAGATAATACAATGCTTAGTCGCTACTTGACCCAGTTGTATTGTCTGCTGTACCTATATCTTAAAATGCTTTTTATGGCTGTAATTAAATCTGGTTCCCAGATCGGATTGAAAAAAAGTCACAGTGAAATATCAGATCATGGGTTCAGAAATTTGAAATGTTTTTGGTATTAAAAAATATTTGCCTAGAAGTTACGCGTTTTCATTAAGCGTAAGATTAGTAAGGTGTGAATAGAAGTTTCCTTTCACTGAGGAATTATTTGCAAGCTTAATTCTAATTTACCATAACTCATTCTTTATTTAACAAAAATAATGAGCTTTATGTTCGTAAATGCTCCTTCAATGAATCCTTACGTTTGTTGCCAAATTTAACAGCTAACAATAGGTTTTTTAGAAACTTTGTAGCAAGTTTTAATGAATCTATGAACAATTCATGAAAATGTATTTTCGACATAATTACTTAATGAGAAAGTTCCTGGAATAGAACTGAATAATTTATTCGGCAGCTAAAAGGCTCTTCACAATACAAGACAAAGTTAGCAATGGGGCGTTAGAATTATTCCGAGCACGAATCAGAATAGCTCTTAGTATTGTCTTATTAAAAACGGAGACGGAACCGAATCTTATTCTTAATCACTTACAGAAGAGTGTACCTACTTATAGAAGGTTTGCTTTCCCGAATTAGTTAACTTAATACGTACGAGTAGAATATTTAGTAAGCAGATAGTGCTTCTCCACCAATCCGCATTGGAGCAGCGTGGTGGAGTATGCTCCAGGCCCTCCCTGGTTGTGGAGAGTACAATAAATTTTCCGAGAAGCGACTATTATAATTATGTTTTGGGTGTATCTGTTCTGTGGTTTTGTTCAGAAACATTACGTTAAAAACTTCACATACTTTGAATTTAAATTTAAGGTTCTTTCTACCGTCTAATTCTGAGATAGAATGAGAGATTAACTACCGTACTTCAAAACTTCGCAATTTCGATCATCGTTAAGATTTAAATTGAAATTTTCTGATAGATCGAAAGCAGCCCTTATCCCAATAACGTAATTTATTGCTTAAGAACACAAGACTCTTTAATAAATTTCCTTCAATTTCAAGTGTGCCGTGAGAAAAATGTGAGCTAGAAATGAGCCGTTGTGGAAAACCGTTTAAGTTAATATTTCCAGGTTCTTAACCATCACGTTTTCTAGTCACTTCCTTGATGCGGGAAAATATCGGTTTATGGTTCGTAATAAACTTTAAAATTAAATATCATTTGCATCTACTCTACGTACACCGTTAACCTACTAGAAATACGTGTCTAGCTACTAACTGGTTTATTAACTACAGCTGATGACTTGTAGGTCCGGGTTCAATTCCTGCACGAATATTGCATTTTCGAATTTACATAGGTAGGTATAAAAAATTGATATAGGTAACTTTCGCAATGGTTGTTATTTATGTATTTTATATAGACAGTAGGTACTCGTACATGTACCTATTGTCCTCGTTATCATCACCTCAAATACCGAAGACAAAAAAGCTATTTAAATCTAATAAACATTATTTTATTTACCTACGCTTTATTGTGTATGTTTACAATGGACGAGCTAAGTATGTAGCATAACTTGCCCTAATTTAAATAAAATAATAATGATAATAAAATAACAAAATCCTATTCAGTTAGAACGTTAGAATAAAACTTGTTTGATACCTAACGTGCCAACTTGTGTTACTTTGGGACGTGTGAAACGGTGTCTTTTGGAAACGTGTGAACTTTTGATGTCGGCTATGTTTGCAGAATTTTCAAGTTCCTTTGGACATTTGCCAACTTTATGTCTAAAACAGGCTCCTGGTACTGCCAGGTAAAATGCCGTGTTCGAATTTTAAAGATCTTTGTTTTAAAATACTTACATCTGTGTGTATAATATGTATATTCAATGATTGCTTACATTCCTCTCAGGTGCCTAGTCTCTAGGTTGTGCTCTGTAGTAACAGTTTAACATCTTTTTTATCTCAATTTTCTATCCAGTAGATACTAAATAAATGGATTTTCGATTCCATCTCTTTTCCGTACATGTATACCTACAGAGACTAAGATGGTTTCCTCATCTCTGACGTCATGCCTACTGTGATGCTGACCAGCGCAGGATATAATGTGTTAAGAAGTTATCAAGTAAACAGCTTTATTAGGTAGAGATTTCATCACAAATATTAAATAATAGGATTATGATTTTTCGATACTCTTTTAATACTCACACTGTTGTTTATTACTGTTTTTACAAATAGGCGAAGGTTCGAGCTTGTTCCACCATGTTGCTCCAATATGGATTGGTCGATGAATGACTTAGTTGCCAACCTATGCAGGGTCGTTCAAACTACACGTAAGATTAAACGACTGCGGCCTTTTTTATCTTGCGATTATTGTAATAGGAACCCATTCACTTCAGATTTATTTCACTATTAATCCTTTTCTTTAATTAGTTCCAGGTGAATAAGGAGTGTATGGGGCAGGATGCGAGTCCCGGTGTGCTTGCTAATCCTAGCCGCGTGCGCGCTAGCCGATGATAGTCAGGACAGGTAAAAACAACTTTTATTATTAGGTACTTTCAATTATTCTTCTTTACAACACCTAATCTATATACGATAAGTAGAGTAGACCTATTAGGTAAACTTTATATAAATTCACACGTTAACTTTAACTCTTTAACATTTCAGGCGCTCGAAACTACCGTTCATCGCAGATGCTGTTGGAAATACCCTCCCGCCACCATCAAATGTACCAGCTACCGTAGGAAGTCCGGTTAATCTCTTAACCCCTGACAGATATGAATTCTACACTTTTGACGAATCAGGAGAACTTGTAAAAAGATTAATGACCTTGGAGGAAATTCAGGCAATCGTAGCAGCAGGCGAAGAAACGGAAGGCCTCGTTACCTTTGCCAATGACAATCAACCAACAATTGCTTTTAATTTCAGCCAGCCACCTTACACAAAGGTGCACAGCGTAGTCACTAATGTTCAAAATGTTCTCAAAGCCCAAATGGAGGCTCATAAAAACAAACCACCAACCCAGCCTCCTCTAGATACTCCAGATGTTTCAGACTCGTGGAGCTTAATCTTACCTTCAATATTTGGAAATACAGGGGTTGACATCGTCCCAGATAAAATTTCAGGTTCTTTTATCACTCCAGAAACTGAAACTATTGAGCTGGATACTTCTAATTTTGAAGATGAAAATTCGCTTGGTAAAGAAGGTACTAATCTAATTGTTAGCAGTTCAACTACTGAAACATATGAAGAGACAGAGAAAAAACCATTACATGATAAGATATCAGATAAAACAAAGATTCCTGCTTCTAGTACTACCACAACTGTTAAACCAACAACTACTGTTAGATCCACAACAGTTCCTAAACGTCGTGTGCCGACTACTACAACAACAACAACTAGTACTACTACAGCTGAACCGAGAACAACCACAACTACTACTACTTCTAAGCCGAGAACAACAACATCTACAACATTTAGGCCAAGAACAACAACAACAACAACAACAACGACTACAGTTAAATCTAGACCAACTACTTCAACCACCACAGTAAAACCTACTAGCATTATTACGACAACGACAAAAAGCAAACCTACGGCCACAACAAATCGACCACAACGTACCACACCAACACAATTTAGGCGCACAACTTATAGTACAATTTCTTTATCGTCAATAAAACCAAGCACATCCGCAGGAAGCACGAGAAGACCCACTACCACAACATTCAAAACCTCTATTCTAGATGATAGCAGTGAAATACCCAATACAATTCCATTGACTTTTGGTGCCGTTTTAGATTCAAGAAAACCAGTACAATATGAGAAAGTTAGCACATTTGTTCCCATTTCAACAATAAGCTATGTAACTGACAAGACTACAAGAAGACCTCTGGTAACGACTAAGATGACCCCTACAACTACAACAAAGCGTATTACAACGTCATCAACAACATATCTTCCGAAGGTTGAACCTACAACAAATAAACCATTTAGTAATACAAACTCGTATTTAAATGCTGCGGGAGCTGAGCAAGAATATGATAAAATTAATTCCACTACAATAACAACACAATCAGTATCACCTTCAACAACTGTATCGTCAACAGAATTCATAACTATTAATAATCACCAAACAGATTCAAAGAACGAAACACCAACACAAAATGATAATAATTCAAATCTTGAAAAGGATAGCGAACCAACTTTGCATCTGTTTGATGTAGCACAAAGTATAAGTCAAATTGCTTCCGATCTTGGTGGTAACTATGCACCTCTACCAACTTCTACAAACTTATTAGATAGTACAAAAGTTCATAATATAGAGATGGAAAGCAAGGAAAATATAGAAATTGACATACCTACCGAAAGTGAAAATGATCAGAAAACTCAAAATAACAGCAGCTCAGACAATTTTGTAAAAATATCAACACTTGATCCACAAGAAAAAAATGGAAATAAAACACATGCAAATGAAATATTAGAGAATAAAAATATTGAGAAGGAGACATTACAAAAACAAAGCTCATCAACATCCACAACTACCACTAGTATTACTTCTACCACTACTACCTCTACCACTACAACAATAGATCCAATTTTGTCGGAATCAATGGAAGATTTACTATCTCAAGTTGTTCATTCAGCACCAGAGTCAATTGTAAATCCTGATAAAAAATATGAAATATTAAAAGAAGAAGATTCACAACATATAACAGAAAAAAATATACAGGACCATACAATAGAAACTAGTTCTGAAACCGTAAACAAAACAGAATCACATTTGCAGTCACATAACGTTATGCATCCAATCAAAGAAGATAATAAATTCCCTTTAGCTGTTAATGATACAAATGACATTGAAGTACAGCAAAAGGAAAAAACCGAAAATAATATGAACAATAAGCCAAGTTATATTAATGAAAGCGTAATCATGGACCTTAAGGACGAAAAATATAATAATGAATCAATAATATTATCAAATAACTCTACAAAAATAGAACCTGCTAACGGATTTTCAGAAGAAAACGTAAAACAGTCAGATAATATACGAAATGAAAATGAAACAATTAAAGTTGTTATTTCTACAACCAACGATAACAAAGAAATATCTGTTACCTCTACCGAATCCTTGCCTAAATTACAGGCAACAACAGTGAAACTAGTTTCTACGACCAGACATCAAGATGGAAATGTACTTATAAATTCAGACAATAGTAAATTGTTAACTTCCTCAGAGAAAAATAGGATATCACACATAAATCAGAAAGAGAAAGAATCAATAGTCTACCCAAAAGTAGATGAATTTAAGAAAAAAGTCCAAAAGGTTAACATCGATGATAAAGAACTTGCTAGTGAAGGTAATAACTCATGGAAATTAATTTCAACTGTATCTCCACCCAAGGCTAGCGAAATTAGTAAAGATAAACATAAAAACGATGATTTTAGTACATCTGAAGTAACTGATGATAAAAGTATTATTCTAGACTTTTCAAAGGAAAATCAAGGTTTAGAGGTGACAACTAAAGACTTAGGTGAAGATATTACTCAATTCACTGAACTATGCAATGAGTTAGCTTTTCAGTATTGGAGTAGTATCGCCAAAGACATAGATAAAAAGCGCAGTTTTGTATTGTCACCTTATTCTATTACATCTATGCTAGCTATGATGTTTATGGGTGCTAGAGGGTCAACATCTGGTGAAATGAATGAAATTCTTAAATTAGACGATATGGTTACATTTAACCCACATTTTACTCTTAAAAATATTTCTGACTCAATCGAAACCAGCTCTGGTTCAGGAGTGGCTATTTCAGCCTTTATTAGAGAACTTTACAGCGAGAGAAGTAAAGGAAAAATCTTAACGTTCTACAAAGAAAGAGCTCAACATTTTTACAACGGGCATGTCGAAGAAATAAACTTCAAATTGATCAGCGATGTTATCAGAAGACGGACAAATTTACTAGTAAAGAGATACACCTGGGGGAAAATTATTGAGTATATGAAAACAAATACTATTACTATGCATCCGCCTCTAGCGGCATATTCAGCAAATATATTCCAGGTACATTTTTTACATTAGTATAATAAACATGTTTAAATACTTTTTATATGTAAAATAGAGACAAAGAAATCTATCTTCTAATTCTTTTTACATAACGTTCATTGCTAACAATTTAATTTAATAATCGAAAATAATTTTTCCAAATTACAGACTGACTGTTCGAGCTCATCTGTTGAGGGAAGGGACGGCGAGATGTATTTCGTCGTGTCTCCGAATGTGCGACAGAGGCGATTGGTACCAGTACCTGCTGTAGTGTACAGGAGCAATTTCTTGGCTGGTTATGATCCAGTGTTAGATGCAACAGCGGCTGCTTTGGGAAATACAAATTCCGTCATCAGCACATTGTTCCTTATGCCAGGTCAACAAGGGAATATAGTTCACGCAGAAGACTTGGAAGCCCTTGAAAAACGTCTACTGGATTCTAGTCCGAGCACACCAGCCTGGAATCGCTTGCTACGCACATTGTTGCCACGAGTAGGACTGGAGCTCCAAATCCCAAGATTCTCGCATAAATCTATATTTAATGTATCTTCAACCTTAAGGAGAATGGGTTTAAAAGATTTGTTTGACCAAGAACACGCTGATTTAGCTGGGTTGAATGGACCATCGAAAGATTTATACTTGTCGGACATGATTCAAACGTCTACATTCGTCACTTGTGGAGAAGGTGTAATTTCCGAACAGCACCATATCGAAGAATACCCTGAAACTCTAGATTCGAACCAGAGCCGTCGAACTGCAAGATGGATTACCGGTTGGGACGAGCCACGAGACTATCAAAGAGCATTCCATGATCCTCACGATGTTGGTAATGCCATGCACTTGCCTTTGCACCTTAGACCGAGACAAGCACGTTTGCCATCCAGAAATGCGCAACCAGCAAGGTTAAAGTTTGACAGACCATTTCTGTTCTTTGTGAGACACAACCCATCAGGCATGATACTATACGTCGGCCGATACAACCCAAGGCTTTTGCCTTGAAGATATTAGAAAAGACTGTTAGATTAGTTTAGTTAATTATATTCCTAAAAGGAAAGTGATAAGGTATACTGGCGCGTGTGATATATGAAAGTGGTTTGCAAAGAGCATTTACGTGACAGTATTAATTCTTAGTGTGTTGGTATGCAGGTAGTTCCGCCAGTACCGGAACCATTCTGAAGTACTGCGCTACGTACCTCTATACTAAATTTAAATGAAACGTGTGTAGTTATAAGAATGTTAATGATTTCAAGTTGAATGTCTGCATAAACTGTAATGTAGGAATAGTATGTACGAAGCAAACAATTCATCTCATTATCATTATGTCGTTCGATTCTAGATTAAATTAGATGTTTTAAATTTATTTATATTTTATTTGTCTATTCATTTTCTGACGAAGTATTTAGTATCTACAGTTAGACTCGCTTGCTATCCTAATTTCCTATAACCTGAAAAGTGTTAAGGCAACTATTAGTAAGAAAAAAAGAATGGGCGCTATCTGTACATTACATAAAAAATAGTGTGCTTATATGTATTTATATAGTAGGTATTTCTTTTTTGAGATAAAGTAGTTATCATGCTGATTTCCCATTCAAAGGGCCCTGGGTTCGGTTCCCAGCAGGACAGAGGTTTAAATTACTGTTCTCGGTCTGGCTGTTTGTGTAGTTACGTTTGTGAATGTCCATGACAAATATGAAACAGGAAATCCTAGTGAGGGGTGTGACGCGTTATTAGATTTTATTTTAGGATTATTATAAACCTGTACAGCGCCATCTAGTAAGACACAAGTCAATCAATCTAGTGTTCAAACAAGTTATTACTAGCACATAGTATAAAATAGTTAACACAGATGGCGCGAACTTGATAGCAAATATGTACGAGTATGTGTGACATTTTCGTCAATTTAGGGTAGATAATTCATGGAATCAAAATTTAATTAGGAGTGATACATTTTTGCTTGTATGTAAATAAAATGTAATTTCCTTAACGAGTTGTTAGAAGGTTAGCTTGTGTTCTTGGCTTTATTTATTCAAAAACAAGTAATATTTTAAATGCAATATTTTAAACTGGAACAGACGCCTTACAAGATTCTATATGATTCTTCACCTTTGCGCAATTTTCGTTATCCTCCCATGTTGGACATTCCTGTAAGAAAAGAATATTATATTATATTACATTATCAAAGATTTCATCGCTAAAGTTGAAAATAAAAAACCTATGCATCTAGAGTCCTTTATGGGAACTTGTAGTTAGGTCACCTGATGTTAATAAACCGTTGTTGCAAGTCAAAACTGGTACGCGGATATAATGCTACCAACAAAGACTAATAAGGTCACCTCCAGCAAAAGTACTTGTATCTCCGCCTCATACAAACTAATGAAAACACAGGAATTTGACTGCATTGCGGCGAGTTATGCGAGCAGCTGAGGTGTCTCCCTGAGTGAACGGTACAAGTAGT
>DWAV01001687.1:0-12893 GCA_018231305.1 Noctuana lactifera | reverse complement strand
GGCCACTAACCCGTATCTCCACCAATCCGCAATGGAGCAGCGTGGTGGAGTATGCTCCAGGCCTTCCTCGGTTGTGGAAAGAGACCCGTGCCCAGCAGTGGGACATAAAAAAGGGTTGAAGGCAGGCATACTAATAATATAAAGCTGAAGTGTTTCTTTGCTTATTTGAACGCGCTAATTTCAGGAACTACTGGACCGATTTAAAAAATTATTTTAGTGTATGATAGTCCATTTATCGAGGAAGGCTATAGGCTATCAAGCATTGCATTGCAATTCTTAACGCGGGTGACACCGCGGGGCGCAGCTAGTTATTTAAAAAAAGCTAAGCAGATCTCACTGATGCGCCTATATCTGTGGTGCTTCGAGTTTTAATTGCATCTATTTTTGAACTGATTTATAGAGCTTGGCTATACAACTTCCTTTGGCAACCATTTTCAAATGAAAATATTTTAAGTTTTAAAGATGCCGGTTGATGCTAAATTATTGTGTCCTCTTAACCCAGGTTTCTTATTTCGTAATAAAAAACTTAATACCTATAAAAGGTTTATTTATTTAGTCTTTATTGGATAATCTTAGTCTAAGGTTTACAATGGGCCGACTTATGCCAGTCTATATATTTTTTTTAGTTCAGATATATTTGAGGAGACATCTTAGTCCTCATGAGTAACAACAATTTAAGGTAGGACTTCTTCTCTATTTGAGGTTAGACAAGGCAATACAATGCCCATGGATTGCAGTAACTACCACTTAACATCAAGTGGCCTGCATGCTCGTTTTATATTCATAAATGAATGAAAAAAAAAAACAACATGACCATAAATGTTGACGGTGTACACTAATGTGTAATAATCATGTAAACTACGACAAATTACTATTTTAAGGTGGATTCACAATAACCATTTTTATGGTTTTCAAAATGGGCAGAAAACAATGCTTTATTTGCAAAAGTGTTACTGATGTTGTGTAAACCATTATCTCAATGTTAGAAAGTTTTATTACACATTCTTGTTTCTGCCCTTTACATGAATTAAATAAGATGAATATCTTCTAAGCAGAAGATATCACAGAATAACTAGCAAAATGAAAAGAAGGGCGAGCAAATGTGGTAGACAAGGGTGAGGAAGGTCACCAAACACAAGGTGAAGTCAAGCAGTAAAATAATTCTTTGTAAGTCACCCTTTTTTCATGTGTTTGACATTAAGCTAGTGTAACTAATATTATAAAGAGAAATAGACCAAATTAAACTACTAACTGAAGTCTGTAACAAATAGAATTATTTATTACTCTTCACCTTTAAGTCAGTTTTAATTTTTGGTTAAAATAATATTATTTTTCTTTAGTTTACATGGTAAGCTAAATTGACTATAAAAGTTATTTGATGTTTTCTTAAAAAATATTTCAGACAAAAATTGTACATCATAAAATAATCTACAAAAAATGTATCAATACTTTTTTTTCTACGAGCCACCGTTTTTGAGATAGGTATAACGTATTTAAAAAGTTGTACCAAGTAATAAATTTTCAAATCAATAATTATAAACTGAAAAAAAAATTCTTTCTGGACTGCACATTATAATTTCTTCTATAATTTATGGACAAAAACAAGTTCGGGTCTAAAAGTAAAATAAACATTTATACCTAGTAATAAAAACTATAATTTGCAAATTGAAACCTACCCTACCCCCAATAAATACCACGCGTTATGACACCGTGTACGGAGATGGAAAAACTTTACGTAGTCTGATAAAAAATTAATTTAACAAACAAATTTAAGCGCAAATTGATAAAATTTAAATTATTACTGCTAATAAATAATGGTACATGACGCTGTGTCCATAAAATGTCTGTTGATCCATATCAACAGACATTTCAGATTGTATTTAACTAACAATGGAGTATGTATACATATTTTATTCATGGGGTAAAATTAAACTTACCTTTAATACTACTTTTTCTCCCATAGTGCTAACTATTACGAGAATAGTTCAAACTTTTTTTTAAATATCTTTAAACTCACAATAAAATAGAATAAATTTACTTAAGTGTTTTCAATACCACACAGCTGTAGTTCAACAAATAATGGCTGACGAGTCCGACGACAATCGAAGTATAGGGATGTCAGACAACCACTCTGAAATTCTTGTACCGAGCTGGCAAAAAAGCTGGTACTAAAGGCGAAAAATTTGTAATACCCTGCCACATGAAACCTGACAAAAAAGAAATTCTATTGAGCGATGAGCTACTCTTTTCCTAAAAAGTCATATATTCCATATTGTAAATGTATTCTTGTCGGTCAACAGCAAATCTTGGTACTTTTGCGTACAAGGGCCAAGTTGTCTTGGTACGTGGTACTTGGCTCTAAAAACTGGTATGTGTACCAAAAACTTAGTACGTCTGACATCCCTGCAATCGAATAGTCGAAAACGTAGTAATCACAGACTAAGAAGAGATACTTCGTAGTAGGTACTGACAGACCTAGTGATTACCTATCTTCTTAGTCTGTGCCGTCAATATCAGAAGCATAAATAATTTACCTAGGTAGGTATGTCAAATTATTATGTCATTGTCTTGTCAATATTGTCATGACCGTCGTCCGTCAATGTCGTCATGACAATCATGACATGACATTAACTCATGAAGTATTGTGTGAAGTATTTGGTATTTGATTCACAATTTTACTGAAAATAAAAACCTAATAAATTTTATAAATATAAGTTATTAGAATTTCAATATGCAATTGTGTATTATCCTAACTAGTATTCTACTGTTTAGAGGTATATTCTGCAGGATTCCTTTTAATTTTTAATTAATATAATTTGTCTTTTTGATAATCAAAATTAATAGCGTTGATCATATTTGTTTCAGTGGCCAACAGTGAAAGGCTACATGGACAAATTTATTCACCAATAGAAGGTGGTGCGGCATGCTTCAGACGTTTGAATGGAACACATCAAGTAGGATGCACATGTAAGTACTTACTAGAAGCATTCATGGACCAAATACAGAGAAGACGAAGCGTAACATAAGCTGCACTGTCGCTTTCAAATTATGCCTATGTCAAAGAAGCGGCATGGCGTGTTGACAATTCAAGCCAAACAAAGATAGCGGAGGTAGAGCAGACCCATTAGAAACTGGCTGCTTCATTTAGTTTGAAGAAAATTACTGTCTTAAGCCTATTATTTATAATAATAATAAGAGAAAATGTTATTTTCTCTATGCTGGCACTATAGATCCATTATGCACACTGACAGAGATTGCTTTTAGCATTAAGTCTGCATTTTGTATCATTTATATACTTTATTTATGTAATATAAATGGAATTAGTGGTAAAATATTTAATAATATACCTGTCCATATCCAAGGTGGGTTTTGACACATATCTGCAGGCACAGTAGAACCTTAAGATGTGTAAAGTTTAAGATAGTTAAGTATAGATTAAGTTAGTGTAGGGCTGTGAGTATGAAGCGTTATTTATTTTTATTTTTGTAAATTAATTTCAGCATCCGAAAGTGGTGCAGTTGGTGCAGTACACATGATCAAAAGTGTGAGTGATGCACACTGGCTGCTGCACAATGGTACAGCTGGTCCATACGTGGCAGTTGTCAGCACTGCACAGTTCAGAGACATTATTGAGTTATTGATTGTTGAACCTGACAATGTTGCAGGTGTATTGCTGTATGATAATGCTACAATAAGGTTAGAGCTCACCTCTATATTTGTAACTGCTCACACACAAAAGAACCCAAAATAATGGTTTTTAGAATTTTTATCTGTTTATTGATTTGTCTGTGCGTTTGTGAGCTAATCACATAAACAGCCTAATCGATTTGGGTATTGTTTTCATTAATGTATTATGTATTGTAATAATCTTTATTTCAAATTTGGTGTTTGTTTTATTTCAATTGGTTTATAAATAAAAAAGTTACTTCAATTAAAAGGATCATGTCCGACAATTATTAAAAAAAAAAGATAATATGGTCCAGTTGACTGGGTTTAGCCAAGTTTTAGTACTATGTTGTAAATTTTCAGACCTGATGCCCTATCACCAGAAAGTCGGTGTCCAAATGAATACTCTGCCAGTAATGGTAGCCAATGCCCTTCTCCACAGGGAACTACGTGGAACAATATGGGCAATGACCTTCTCAGGAGAAATATTCCGTTCCCCATTTTCTATCTTCCGCAGTCTCGTGAAGAGGAGATAACGAAAATTGAACAATGTTATGAAAGGTAACTTTTTGTACTAGATTATGGTGATATCGATTTTTAGTAAATAATCTAATACAATGACCATCTTAATATAATGAAACATATATTATTATAATTTTATTTAACATATTATTTTAGATTATTGTTCAAGTCGATTTAACTGAAAACAGTCTAAATTTATTTCAATTAAATCATTGAAATTGACTATAGCATGTAAATATTAACAAATTCTTTTAATTTCAGATACAATCTTGATAAGGATAATCAGAAAGGCCAGCCTCTTTGCTCTATACAGTTGAATTCTTTTATGTTTGCTGTTTTGAATACACAGGTGTGCTTAAGAAGGTATATATGTATATATTTTTCTCCTTATTTAGGAAGAAATCATTTCATGACATGGCAGAGAGTTTTGTTTCACCAGTAATCTCAAGATTCATATCCCTCCACAAAGTAGTGGATTTGTCAGTTATTACTTTTTAAGCTATACTTATCTGGAACGCCCCAACACATAACAATAAATTCGGCTGGAGGACAATTTTTATAGCCTCTTAAGTTATTATCCAAATAAATAACTATATTTTAGTTTAATTTTTCTCAACAGGTCTACATCATCACCTTTATTAACGCCCACAAAAGTGTGTGACCCGTTAGGAGATTACAATGTCTACTACTCTTTGTTCCCCAGAGCTAAGGTTTGTTGAAGCCACAAAAAATAGGAGATCCTCTTAACTAACACATACAAATTGTAGTTGCATCCTTGATTCTAAACAAAGAATTGTACAGAATAAATAGTTAGTAAAATAAATAGTAATAGTTTACATTAATCATTATATATTACTGATAACCTAACAGGAATATTTTTAATACTCAATTAATAAGTGCACATGCATTATTTACGTTAATATCTTTGTGATATTTGAATACAGATAATAAAATTACTTTACCATTACAGGAAAACAAAACACAAGATGGATTACCTGATGATCCTAAACCAGTTGTATTAGTTACGTCACGGATTGATGCTGCATCTCTTTTTGATGGTAACTCTTATTTTATATAGCTCACTACATGGATTTTGCTCCTATCGTTTCGTATCAGAAATATGTTTCCTTCTGATATTACGTGAATTGAGATTTTTTATGTAATTAAAAAATTTAAAAACACTTAAAATTTTGCAAGAAGATTGTCCATAGTGTGTTTTGTAATCATTTTGTAATAAATCTTCATGGCCTTTTTTGAAATGGGAAGAAACCTTTAAAAAAGTGGCCAGTTACCGTGGTAGTGATACTGGGTTACGTAGTCCCTACAAATTAATTATTTCCTTAATTTCTGTTGTTTTCTTGAAATTTCACTATTTAGTACGTTTTTAGGTGTGGCGCCCGGGGCTGCTAGTTCAGTAGTCGGAATGGTCACCCTTATAATGGCAGCTGCTACGTTAGCACAAATGATACCTCTAACTGATGCACATCTTTATGGTAAGTACATATTTTTTCTATTTTATTTAGGTATTTGTTCAATGTGTATACAACAAACAACTTTATATTCTAAAATATATCAACATATTGCATATACATAGGAAAAATATTTGACTGAGTTTAAATAGTTATATTTTATTGGTACTTACCTAATTTATTTTTAAGTAACAACATTTTACACATTAAAAACAGATAAAAATGTCTTATGGACCCTTTTCAACGGGGAGACTTTCGACTATATCGGCTCTCAACGTGTAGCCTATGACATCAGACGAGGTGCGTGGCCACCGCTGTCTCCTCTGAAGCCATCGGATATTAAACTTCACGTCGAAGTGGGTCAGATAGGTGGCTCGCTGCTCTTGAATAAGAATTCACCTTCGTGGCCCATGTATGCGTACGTACCGTACGACAGCTCGACGGCTAAAGGCGTTCAAATAGTAAGATTAACACTTTTGTATAGTCGGTAGAAATTTTACTAATGTAATTTTACCGAAATCCTGAAATGCTATTAAAAATGTTAAACAAACTGCTAAAGAAACAAATTTAAATTTTATTTATATTAGAACATAGAAATACCTGCATGTCTTATTACAGATAACAGAGTTTCTAGAAGAAATGTCGGAGAGCCTAAAACTCAGCAATATGACGCTAATGCCAGAGTTCAGTACAAACCTGCCACCGTCATCCTTACATTCGTTCCGGCGGATACTTAGTAACGAGACAGAAAGCGGGCAGTTGCCGTCCGTATTGTTTGTGGATCACCAGGAGACTTTCACGAACATGTTTTACGAGTCAGCATTGGATGACTTTGACAATATCGGCTTTAAGTACCACAATATAAGCATAGGCGTTGGCGGAAAATGTAAGTAATCATTATCTACCCATCACAGTCATATTGCAGAGCACGGGTCTCCTATTAAATAGGGGAAAAATTAAGGGCACTACGCTGGCCAAGGCGGAATTGATGCCTGGCATTATTTACCAGGCAGCCCTGTGTGGATTATGAAAGTTTGGTAGGTGAAAAAATTAAGAAGACAAAAACAAATGCATGTTACAGTTTTATCGACGGAGTGGCTGTTGTCTAACGGCACGATGTCCGAGCTGGAGCCGCAGGTGAAGGTGGCGCGGCTGGCGTCGGCGTTGGCTCAGGCGCTCTACTGGCACGTCGCCGGCAAGCCTTACTCAGGAAACATCTCGGCTTCGGCTCACTTGGTATATATTTATTATTTTTAAATATTTATGTATAATAATTATTATTATAACTCGCGTTACGAAAAAACCGATTTCAAAGTTGTCGCGCACATACTTAAATCAATTTTTTTAATCTGTCTAGTCCGTGGTGTGAGTGGTCCGTGGTCCATGGCGGAAGAAATTGCATTTTAGCAATAAGATCACCTTTTGTATACATGATTTTGTATTAATTCTTCTATATTGGAATATTTTCTAATGTTGATGTACAATAAAGTGGTATCTAGTTATTGAATGCGTACTACATGTGTGCGTTGGCAGGCGGACGAGCTGCTGCACTGCTTCCTGGAGAGCCAAGCGTGCGCGCTGCTGGCGGCGGCGGAGTTCGTGGGCAGCGGCGAGGAGGCGGCGGCGCGCGCGGCCCCGCTGTACGTGGGCGTGTCGGCGTGGCCAGGCGCGCCCGCCGTGTGCGCCGCGCACCTGCTGGCGCTGCTCACCGGCCGCCATCTGCCCGCCAACCGCACCACCTGCGATTCCCTGCACGAACCGGTCAGTACCATGCTTTCAATACTTTTTATGTCCACTGCTGTGCATGGGTCTTTCCCCACGACATGATAACTATTTATCATCGATACCTAAAGGTTGTTTATCTGAAACCGATCACTACTTAGCGATTAGACTGCCTTTTGTGTCTTTTGTTTATAATATTTCATGATAATAATATATTGTTTTTTCTTGTTCATCACTGGGACCATAGTAGGTGATTTGATTTCTATATATATATTCATATATGTAGTGCTTTTTACATAAATCTGTTATTGAAATAATTCTAACTATTCCAATAAACATAGATTGTCTCTTTTTACAGGGTTTTTCATATTATTATTTGAAGGGATGGAATCACAGTGGTGTTTGCATTAGTACCACCATGAACTTAAGTCAAGCTGTGAGTCCTGCTTTTATAATACCAGGTAAAAACATTTGTAATTTATTACGATACATTTTCAATTAATGACATTTCTATTCTTATTAAAGTTTGTTATCCAAACTCAGTCCATGACATGTTATTAGTAACATTAGGAAACACTCTTATGTTCTGTCTATCACACAATACCATAAGTCTGTCTGGCTAATAATTGATAGTTTATTTAATGTATAATTAATTTAAATTAACAGCAGCTTTTCCTTATGAATAAAGCGGGATTACGGGATTATGGAATTTACATAATATATAATAATATTTCGGGTAAGCTATGGAGAACACCCTGATTTTCTTATATGTCCTTATACCGAAGCTAATGTAGTAGCTGACCGATTCCGTGCCTTGAGTGACGTCATCGTAAATAAAAAAGTGACACACTTTTTTTTATAATATTTAACGAGCAAGACGTTTCTAGATTACTCTTATTCTTATTTGATGAAATTAATGTGCAAGGCTACGACATGGCATCTGGCGAGTTCTCGACGTGGACGGAGTCGGTGTGGCAGGCGATGTGGGCGCGCGTGTTCGTGACGGCGGGCGGCGCGGGCGCGCGCGTGGCCGCGTCGGCCGGCGCGCTGGCCACGCTCGCCGCCGCCGCGCTCACCTACTGGCTGCAGCGCCACGCCGCCACCGTCTTCACGCCGCCGCCCTCTACCCTCGTCACCGACGCTGCTACTGGGTCCGTTCACTTACCTATATAACATTTTTTGTTTAGACACTATATTCACACCTCCGCTCCCTAAAAAAATGGATTTTTTTTTAATTTTTTTTTTTTATATTTGAATTAATAAATTTATATTGAGAAAAATAACCCTACACACTCACATCCTCACACCGGGTGTTCATTCCCTGTGTTGTAAGTGTCAAGGACACACACAAAAAAAAACACAAACACCCAGACCAGAAACAAAAAATCTAAATTCATCATTTAAACTTCTGCCCCGCTGGAAATCGAAGCCAGGCCTCTTCGAATGGCGGACTGACATGGTAATCACTACACCACAGGGGACGTCTACTACGTTACTACTGGGTAACTTCACTAACCTATAATTATAAACTATTTAACCACTGTATGGACACCTGACCGCTACCGGCTGACTATCCGCCTACCGCCACTACCTTGTAGTCTAGTAGTGCTAGCACATTAGATTATTGTCAACAGCTAAAAGTTTGTCAGTTAGATAGTATAGTAGTGCTATACTAAAATAGTCGAAAACACTTGTATAATTTTTATTAAGTGATATTGTCACTGTATATCCTACTAATATTATAAACGTGAAAGTTTATAAGTACGGATGGATGTTTGTTACTCTGTCACGTAAAAACTACTGAATGGATTTTAATGAAACTATACAGTAATATAGCTTATACATCAGAATGGCTTATACACATAGGCTACATCTTATAAAGATATTGTGTGAATTGCTCGAAATACTAATCCTGCGCAGACGGAAGTCGCCTAACATGACTTGCAGGATTCTTGATTCTTAATATTATGATATGATTTACATTATTATAACATTAAATATGATATATAAATATTAACTGCAAGTACATAGTGTGTTGGAATTCCTTTAATGATAATAACACATTTTTATTTTTGTTCCAGAATTCTACGGACAGTGAACTGTTAGAAAAAATTAATTTAGAATTAGGTAATTCAATTTTAAAGACTGTATGAAATGTGGGAAGTCCATGTGATCCATTCCTTTCGTATTATTTATTTAACTTTAACTTGTTGCTTAAAACCATCCTAAAATAATTTTCATATATTATTCTATTTACGTAATGCTCGTAATTAAAGAATTTGGTGGGTCATATAAAAGTAATGCCTCCAACCCTTTTTTTTATGTCCCACTGCTGGGCACGAGTCTCTCCCAACAACCGGGGAAGGAAATAAAAGTAATGACTGCTCATTAAAACTTCAATCATAACTTCCTTATTGTTGTTACTTAGTTTTGTTTTGCTGGTTTATCTAATAATGTAAAATACACACGAAATACATAATAGCGAAAACTAGAAATTTTAATTGTAGCTTGTTCAGAAATTGACCAATCTGAATTAATAAGACAGTTACTGAAAGCTTCAATTTTCATAATGTTCATACACAGAAATATATACATAGATAGCATGGCTCATAATTCATTCCATTACCTACATTAATCACATTATTTGCCAGTATAGAAATTACATAGGATTAAGAATAACATACCTACATAGGAACCGTCCATTAATTACGTAAAAATAAAAAAAAATCACGCCATTAATGGACGGCCCCATACTATTTCCCTAGACACTATTTCGTAGGCTTCTTTTGACAAAATGCTATAACCAAGAACTTGAATTGTAACTTGTTTGATAAGAATTGTTTGACATCTTATTTGACTTGTATTACTTCAGTTGCTTTGTTGTTAATTTTAACATTGTTATTTAATATTAATCAAGCTAGAGAGTAAATGTCGTTTTTCGATCATGTAGTATTATTTTTTTACATTGTACAACCATAAATATTACCTATATAATACAGTTCTACACATATAAACATTAAACAATGATATGAGCATAAAGCTTAGTGTCAGCAAACAAATGAAATTCTGTTGCTTAAATTCTTATCATTTTATCCAAACATTCAATATTAGTAGGTTTATGAAAAAAAAATTATGCGAGGAATGATAGATTAAACACAATTTATTAATAAATTCTCATAATCCTTTTTAACATAATAATGTTGCCTGAGTTATAATAATAATAAAAAATGACTGTTTAATTGCTCTAAGTTCTTAATGTTTCCGTTGGAATCAATTATCAATTAACTCCATTAATATAATCAAAATGTTATCACGTCAGAGATGTCTCTTGTATGAAAAAATTAAATAAAACTGATTTCTTAAATATTCTGGTGTTTGTTTTTTCAAGAATATATTGGAGTATGTATTTATTTATCATTAGGTATATGTATTTATAAATCAGTAAGGCACTGCTAAGAATTGTGCCAAAATTTTATTTGTTCAGTAAAGTATAAGTCTAAGTAATAAATACAGTTATAAATGTTAATAATTTATATTGAATTGAACGTCTGTGTGTACGTCTGCGATACTACGTGCGTTGATGATAAACGTAACTAATATCGTATTTGACATTGACATGTGTTAGATATCATACCATATTATTGATAAATCGTCCACCATAACTGATATCAAAAAAAAAAAACTTCATTGTATCGATTCAAATTCTGTAGCATAAACCAAAACTTAAAACTGCAATAACGCAAACTTCACAAACGATATTATTATGAAGTATATTCGTTATTTATCTTTCTTTCTAAATATACATTCTTTTACCGGTGTAAAAGAGATGTGCCTAACATGACATTAGTTCATTTATATTAGGTAGATACTTTTATATACCTATGTGTATATGGATTGGTACTGTCCAGGTATCTGTCTCGAACACAGATGATCATTTAATTTTGGTTTTTTATAGCAAAATTTTTAACCGATAATATTATATCATATCAGATAAAGGGTAGGTACATCACTAGATGTAATTGAAATGTCGTTCTCTTTGATTACTAAAGCATTGCGAGTTTGCTATGACTTGAAATTGCCGGCGATAAACTCGATAAACGCTTCGTCAGTCGTGCACAGTGGACGCTTTTACAACCGGCCGTATTCTGTAACATATAAAGAAGCACCCAAAAAGATGGCGGAGAAAACTTTGCCCCAAATTTTCAAGTTTGTAGATCGGAACGTGGTATCTTATAAGAATCTATTGAAAGAGGCTGTAGCGATTCCGTCCGTATCATGTGATGTAAAGTACCGCGAAGACTGTATCCGTATGGTCTACTGGATGCAGGATAAGCTAAAGGAAGTCGGAGCAAGAACCGAGATCAGGGAAGTGGGCTTTCAAACAATTGATGGTAAAGAAGTTAAGTTGCCTCCAGTATTAGTCGGTGTGCTTGGAGATGTAAGTAAATAATAAAATTATTCGTTTTATCTTTTATTACCTTTTCTCTATGTTATAGCTCGCTTTCCAATCCTGCAGCCTTGATAAGTCTAGATTCTTTTTTATTTAACCTACATTTTTTAGAGATGAGATTTCCCTATTGCTTTACAGTTGGTTACTGTATCTTATCTATCCATAATTATGGATAGATATAATTATTATTAATAATTGATTATAATCAATTGTTCAGTAGGATGTAGTTGTTAAGGTTTGTGTAGTTGCTAAGTAACTACTGTGTAAGTAATTACTTAGGTGCATGGATATAATATTTGGACCAGTTATTAATCACTAAATTTTCTCAGGATCCGAAGAAAAATACAATTTGTATATATGGGCACTTAGATGTGCAGCCGGCATTGAAGTCCGATGGTTGGACGTCAGAGCCTTTTGAGTTGGTTGAACGTGATGGGAAGCTCTTTGGAAGAGGTTCCACTGATGACAAGGGTCCAGTGCTTGGCTGGCTTCATGCTATCAATGCCTATAAAGGAGTGGGACAAGAGGTATACCTTATATAGTTCTTCTGATTTAATTCTACTCAGTCTATTCTTTACTATTTATGAGAAAAAACTATTCAGCTATGAGATGTATGCTTAGTTAGTACCTAGGTAGATCTTTGTGAATTACCATAATTGCTAATAAGTTTTGTGACTGTACCTGAGACTAAAGTCAATGTTAACAAGTACTGGTTGCTCTATTTGCATATAAGCAATTAAAATTGAAAGCCATACATTAAATAATAAACACAGGTATCCACAACATTTTTGTCATCAGTTAAAATCCTCATTCTAAAACTAGATTTTGCAGATTAACAAAATGACAACTCGAATGGATTCTCAGTATTAGTCAGTGTGCTTTATTTTCTAAGCAGCTAAAAAGTATGCTGGTTACCTGGTGTAATGTGGTCACTGTGAATCACAGACACCCATGACAGACCTCAGATAGGAGATAAGTCCTTACTGAGGTTACACATGAAGGTGGTGCTACGTATGAATACTATATCCTCCCAATTGAAACAAGAGTACTTGCCACAAGGCAAC
>DWAV01001686.1:0-12894 GCA_018231305.1 Noctuana lactifera | reverse complement strand
ACATTGTTAAGCAACGTCGGGCGCGGCCGGTACTCGGATGGGTGACCGCTAGTGGCAAATTTCATGCGCGCTTCCGTTCTTTGGAGGGCACGTTAAGCCGTCGGTCCCGGTTGTTATCAAATAATAACAGTCGTTAAACCTGGTCGGAGGCCGTTTGGGCGGTTTGACAACATCCGACACGGGTTGGTCACTAACCCGTATCTCCACCAATTCGCATTGGAACAGCGTGGAGATACGCTCCAGGCCTTCCCCGGCCCGTGTGTGAGACCCGTGCCCAGCAGTGGGACATAAAAAGATTTGAATGCATAGGTTGTTTAGCGTTTGGTTTGGTGTTCAATCGAAGGGAATTGGTGATTAAATAATGCACTGTAACTAGCGGTCTCTTTACATCGCTTTATATTGTTTGTTTTGTTTAAAACTACGTTTAAATGAAAAAGGAAATTATGTTACTGATATCTACTTCACTACTATTTTAATCGATTTCAAAAGAAAGGAGAAGATAGTCAATTTATCGGGATAGTCATTTAATGTATGTATTAAATGACGTTCCGAAGATATTTTATGTAGTTCAAACCTTTGCGTTGTTTGCCTCAATAAATATAAGAATATTTGGACGTAAATTTTAATGTGTTAATCTCAAAATAAATTAACATAAAGTAACCTAAATGCTCGTTTGCTGCGTCCGTTTTTACGAGAAACACTAAAAAAGGAGAAAAATTAGCGAAGGTATTTTTCAACTAATGTTTCAAAATAAACTTATACCTACCGTCTATCGAACTAACGACCGATGTACCTACAAAGTTTTTTAATCAACGTGGCAGGTACTTACCTACTGGTACCTCGTTAAAGATGAATTGATCCAGGTAAAGTGGGGTTGGAATAATTTGCGTAACATTTAAAACTTTGGCATCGTGGTAAAACGTTGTCGACATTTTAAAAGCTTGAAAGGTGTTTACGTTTATAAATCTAATCTTAACGTTTTTTCAAGTATACACTTATATATTTTAAGAGTGCTTATTGGGAGCGTTTCAGGCTAATGAAGAAGGTCACAGGGTACTGCTGGAGTCGAGAATCTGGTAAAAGCATCGGCTTCATAATAGGTATAGGAATAACCTACGAAAATTTGTCGTATCGGAAAGTACTTTAACAAATCAATTCATTTTTAAATACTTCTTTTATTCATTTTCATTTTACTTCATCATTTATTTTATAATTTAGAAGCTTTGGCCAAATTGTTACAAGAAATTCAATCACACAAAAATCGTCTTAAAATAATAAAAGCCAGTATAAAAATGGTGGATCTGTAGCCTCACTCATATTTAAAGTCTTTGTTTTAAAAAAAAATAAGAACTTTTTAAAAAAAAAAAAACCTGCATAGTTAAATAAACAAATAATTTCAAGTAAAGCATTCAAAATGTTATAAAAAATTAATTTCCTCCTGTTTCATCCCCGCCCGTGGGGCTATCACAATCCCGTTTTTTTAATTAAACGCGAACCATCTCGTGATTAAGGATTTCTGATAGGCTCAAATTGATTAAATGGCTATTTCTAAATTAATATTTCTAGGGGTTTTCATTGAAGACTATTAATTTTAACTTTTTAATCTAGATTGCCACTTCAATATAATTTTTATTGTGAGATTCCTGTAAAATGTTTTATCGTTTATGGGTTGCAAACGAGCACAGAGGCCTGATGTTAATTAGTCAGTACAACTATACCTAGTAGTAGGTACCTAGTACACTGGCAGTATTTTCTACATGTATGATTAGAATCTGTTTTTCGGCAGAAAAGTGTGACGTTTTAAGCATCAGGTGACCATCAAAGTCTCGCGGTATACTTAATCATACGCTAGACACTTATGATATCGTACTACCAGGTTTTATTCATGATCGGAGGGCACGTTAAACCGTCGGTCCCGGTTGTTATCGATAGATAACAGTCGTTAAACCTGATCGGTGGCCCGACGGTGTTGGGCGGTTTGACAACATCCGACACGGGTTGGCCACTAACCCTTATCTCCACCAATCCGCATTGGAACAGCGTGGAGATACGCTCCAGGCCTTCCCTGACCCGTGTGTGAGACCCGAGCCCAGCAGTGAGACATAAAAAGGGGTTGAAGGCAAAAACCTACATAGTGGGACATATCCCATTGCTGGGCACGGATCTCTCCCTACAACCGGGTAAGGCCTGGAGCATACTCCACCACGCTGCTCCAATGCGGATTGGTGGAGAATACCAGGTTTTTACGTCGAGTTAATCACTAAAAGTATAAGGTTTTTGACAATGAATGAAGGAAAGGGTAATCATAATCGTTCGACAGATGCAAGACGAACATTAAACAAGGTCGATGTATTCAATTTGTGTGCGATACGGCGTAACCATGGAAAAATTGGCCAAATTACGCTTCATATGAAGGGATAATAGGAATTGGGAGACGTTGCGAAGATCGAGGGTGGATTGGTATCTCGTGTGATTAGTTTGTGTCGGAAACAATGGTTTAATGTGCTATAATATGTCTGACTGTTGTAGGCAGTAAAGAGGAGTTTTATCTTGCCGGTTTTTTACTCCCGGCCAGATATAAGGGTGCCTAATGCCGATGAACTGTTAAATTTGACTTTCATAAAGTGTAGGCACTTATATAAATTACACTTTATAAAAGTCTTCATTTAAATTTCTGCCCCGCCGGGATCGAACCCGGGATCCTTCGAATGGCGGACTGGCGTGGTACCCACTACACCACACGGTCGTCAGATATAAACTAAATATTTATTTACCTATTTATTGTTTTATTTTCACGTCGTAGACTTCAAATTTCTCCGAAGGTACGATTTTGCTTAAATAGTTACCTTCCTATCTATATTATCTATCTATCTATATAATATAAATAGTTATCTATCTACATTATCAAGGTTTTGTTATCTTTCCGAGGACTTTCCAAGAGATGGTATGTGTACAAACTCCACAGTGTATGAGGGACTGACCTCAACAAAATAGTATACTAAAAATAATCTACCGTCCATAAGAACAAAGAAATAGAAATTTATCGCTAGATATATTCTAACCATAAAATATGACAGCCGACTTAACAAAGAAACGTCAAGTGGTTTTGGTCAAATCTGCTCGCCTTTCAAAGATGGATGTTCGTTAAATGTGGGATATGAAATGAATGTGAATAAATGCGAGGATTTGTCGGACTGAGCGGGTTTCTATTCTGATTGATATATCTACGTAAATGGTATTCCGGACCTTCTCGCAAAGACTTCCATATTTTAGAGCATAGATCCTTTCTGTTTGATTAACGGTAAATAATTGATAGAAAATGTATAGCATTGGTATGATAATAATTACATATAATAATAATGACGGAAGCGCGCATCCCCGCTGGTAGTGTGGATCGCAAGCGATCACATTGTTAAGCAACCAAGGGCGCGATCGGTACTCGGTACCGTTAGTAGCAAATGTCATGTGCGCAAATGTTCTTTGGTGGACACGTTAAGCCGTCGGTCCCGGTTGTTATCAATAGATAACAGTCGTTAAACCTGGTCGGAGGTTCTTTGGGCGGTTTGACAACATCCGACACGGGTTGGCCACTGAGCCGTACCTACTACCACCAATCCGCATTGGAGCAGCGATGTGAAGTATGCTTCAAGCCTTCCCGATTGCGGGGAAAGACCCGTGCCCAGCAGCGGGACATAAAAAGGGTTGCAGGCAGTATAGTGACGCAAACAATTTAAAGCAATCCTATATTCGCACTCGTAGGTTATACAATTTACCTACTCATTAAAAAAATAAGCCAGTTACAAAAGGGTTTGTAAAAGTGATAATTGCTCTGAATTTCGGAGACCATTTGTTTGGCAAACTGTGATTTAATTAACGTCCGTACGTCAGACGGTCATGAAGGACATCTCTTACGTCAATTGGAATTGATTCGATAAGATTTATTTCATTGTTAACTTTTACTCGGACTGCGGCGCCCGAAATTGCCTTTCAAAAAATAATGCATTGTTGTTAGCGCAATGTTTATGTATGGAATGTAATACATACATCCGCATTTTTCAAATCCGCAAAAAATTTATTTGCTGTTAACATTTTTGCGAGAAATTAAAAATGTCTTGAGTTTTAAATCGAATTAGTGAAATCACTACAGTCAGTCTTATATGAAAAAAATATCTGCGAAACGCTTTTATTTTAGTATAATTTTTTTTAAATTATAGAATAAATAAAATATGTATAAAATTAAAACAATATATAATAATGATTCCATTAACATTTGTATTATCAGATGACTAGCTGCGCGCCGCTTTCACCCGCGTTAAAAATTGCAACGTAACGTTTAATAGCTTATTGCCTTCTTCGATAAATGGACTATCTTACACTAAAACATATTTTCAAATCGGTCCAGTAGTTCCTGAGTTTAGCGCGTTCAAACAAACAAACAAACAATATCTTCAGCTTTATATTATTAGTATACATTTAAACTAAACTTATTCGTCTTTTAAATTCGTAATACTTTGCATCAGTGTTAGGTACGGCTTAAATAATGAACTTCCTAATAAACCTATTAGGTACTATTAATAAACTGACGGGTAATAATGGCCCATGAAACAAAACTGCGGTTTCGAATTAATTATCCCACGAGAGATTTAATAGAACAGATCGCTCGGTACCCATTTATTCCCGTATATTTCGGATATTTCCGTTTCACATAAAGGGTTTAATTTGCTAATTAAATAGGTAAAAAAAGTGCAAATAACGTTTAATCGTAAATTAATATTTAACATTGTACTTATGGGATGTAAACGACGATTTTTTTACGTTTTCGGAGAAAATTACAGTAGTACCTAAGATACAATCTAATACTCGACGTAAAATTAATCTTACTTTAGCCTATGTTTATTAATTAGGCGGTCTGCGTTCACCAACCATTTTACAATTAATTTCAGTTAGTTATCCTATTTTAAGTTTCAAGCGCTCACAGCATGCGATCTTATTGTAAGAAGGGACCAGTTCTCCGTCACAATAATAGTATTCATAATACTGATCATAGTCATTGGTTCTGTTAATAGCATACTAAAGACAGTGCAAATTAAAATAAAATTAATAGTTTAGTTGTGTGAAAGTTATTAAAATAACAATTGTACAAAAATTCAATGCAACCGTTTTTTAAGCATAATTTAATTTCAATTTTATTGTCATTTTGGTGTAGGTAAATAATTACTGTGTGTGGATGATTGCATGCCTGTATTGAGAATCAAATTATTTATTTGCTAGAATGGGGTACTAGAAAAATTGAAATCAATATGCACATATGGATTGCAGGTTGCACCAACTATTTCGTATAAAAAACCCGTTTCTATTCTGCTCCATTCTACAAAATATAAATATGTGACCTCTTTGAGAAACATGTACCGGGTCCAATTCCATTACACTTTATAATCACGCGTGAAAGCAGTTAGGGATAATTGAAAAGGTCTGAACCAATCTACTTTGACGTCGAGGACGCGTGTATATATATTGGATTGTATCAACAGGGTCTTTAAGTTACTTTGATTCGATTAGGAAAAGTAAATGAAACATTTTCAAATGTTCGATATGAAACATAATTATTGTTCTGGGTCTGTTTGTGTGTATGTCTTTGTATGTGTCCATCTGTCCATGGCTCTCACGACACAGCGTGCGTTATTTATTTTATCGTTTTTAATTCCTAGTTCATATGATATACGAGTAGCTCGCTCGAGGAGGTACCACCGCGGCCCTCATAACCCACCACTAATCAAAAAGTTTTATTACGGTTGGAGAGTTATGGAATCCGATGACTTTTGACTAATGTGGTGTAGTAGTTATCATAACAGGCGATTTGAGATCTGGATTAGACTCCCAGCAAATGATGAATTTAAATTTTAGGTAAGTGGACCTTTCACTCATCAGTTTAATTAATATAAGTTATAACAAAATAAAGACAATTTCATTTGCGAACACTATGATAAGGTTTTCTGAGGAATCAGGCCTGTATTTCGGTTATCGTGTTGTCAGCAGTTATTAGTAATTAGGACGATGTCCAAAATTATAAGGATAAATGATTAATATGACTGTCAACTTATGTATCGTAGACGTCAATTGAGCTGTGAGTTTATTTCCGCTGGCTATTTTTCTCCCGGCCTACCCTAGCCAAAAGGGCCCCTAAAGCCGATGTACCGTATTATTTGACGTTCATTGAGTTTATACCTTGTGATAATTAAAAATTTTGAGTTTGAGTTGATAAAATTTGAATAGCTTATTTGAGGTAAATATTTTAAATTGCCGCTATTATGTTATCAACAACCCTATTCTATTTCTGTCACCTCTGCTGTCTTCATTAAACTATGTTGTAACGATATCAGAGTAAACAGGTCAACGAACTATGCTTCAAGCCGGTCTGTAACTGAAATCAGTGACAAGTTGATTACCGAACGTCAAAGCTCTAAAAAGCCTTCGTTGAATTGGAAGGCTTTGCGCTGATTATGCGGGCTTTCGTATTTCAATGTACTTCATAAGGCAGAGGTAGTAATTTAAAATGACACAATTTGTCTGTACTAATGCAATAGACTTTTCTATTAAGTATTGTGTCATTTTATCAATTTATATCGGGTTTTTTGTATTACAACCTTTCTCCCCACTGTAAGTCTGACCTATAAACCTTTTTATGGCCCACTGCTGGGCACAGGTCTCTCCCCACCACTGGAAATAGCTCGTGAGGCAAGCAGGTTATATGGTTTTTGGCTGGGGGAGGTATTAATACTTATATATTATAGATTTCGGAGATTCTTTTATTTAAGGCGACCTTTTTGCCAGTAAGTTCTTGCTGTTCCTACTATTAAATATTTGCGAAGAAGCCCGCATAGCCAAAGCGCAGCATTGGAGCTTTCCCAGTTGTAGGGACCCGTGCCCAGCAGGGAAACATAAAGAGGGTTGAAAGCATTAAATATTTATTTCATTTTGTATCATAATTATGATTTATAAAATTGTTGCAGTACTTTCATAATGAATAATATTTTCTTTCTCTCTTCAAATATCTCTATCTCTCTATTTGACGACCCGTATGTGTCGTGGTTACCACGCCAGTCCACCATTCGAAGGGTTTCGGGTTCGATCCCCGGCGGGGCATAAATTTAAATGATGAATTTAGATTTATGTGCCCGGTCTGGGTGTTACTGTAATTGTCTTTGTGTGTGTCCATGGCACCCACGACACAGGGAATCCTAGTGTGGGGCTGTGAGTGTGAAGCGTTATTTATTTATTTTATTTAATAATGTTGTCAATAGTTGTGCATGACGTGCGTCTGAGATCCGAGAGAGTTACATTTCCGATTTTCTTCATAATGTATAATACCTTTAGCACTGTAATCGTTCATAACTTTCTTGTATCGCCTACTGCTTCCGACAAACGACGGAAATGTACAGCCGAGCAAAATGAATTCTATTTCACTATTATAGGCGATACATGTGACTTTCTACTGTCATAACTATCTACTGCTGGAGAAGTTATAAGCTTTAAGCATTAAGTTACGTTTTAAACTTATTTTTTAACTTAGCAACTATAGCGCTCTTAGGTTAATTTTAGGAGAATATAAATAAACTTATTTTATTTGTCTTTAATATATGTTATTTCATATTTGTTGTTCACCAAATAATCAATACAATATAATAACTCTTTATACATATTACACACACATGCGTACAAACGCACCCACACGAACACACACACTCACAAACACACGCAACTATAAAATGTGAACAACACGTGTGTGTAATGATTCATGATTATGAAGATTGAAAATTAGTAATATGTATATGTGCCACAGCTAACAAAACCCTTCACTTGATTTCACGTTTCTCTTTGTATTCAGCTGGCATTCTAAATCTTAACTCATTTTCCTAGCTTTGTGTAACACAGATTTAGTATTACTATCGTTTACCTTATTAGCCTTTGCAAAAGAAAAATAATATTCCGCCACATTCTTTAGGACTTCAACCATCTTAACAATATTCCAAGGATTTTTCTGGATTATAAGTAAAAGGAAACTTACCGTATCTTTAGAAGTTTTGAATAAAAAATGTTTTTCTTTAATATTATCTTTATACAGTTTCGTCATACACTATATTACTATTATAGCACTAGAAATAGATGTAAAGAACTAGATGATCATCTGAATTTGATATCAAAGGCTGCTGCAAACATTATAATGAAAATCTTTGATCAGACAGTTCTATTATTTCTTCAAACGATTTTGAAGGAACAAAAGAAAAACTAAAATTGATGACAGGTTTTTAAACAATGTTATGTTTAACGAAGGCCATGTTTAATTTAGTAAATAGCGTGGTGCGTAGTATTAATGTCTTAATTTTTATTTGATGAGTTACGCGAGATTTGACCAAAATGGCCGAAGAATTGAAATTCTGCAGAAAAGAATTTATTTACGAAAGAAATTTTATACGTACAGAATTCAGAGCGCGAGGTCGTCATTTAAATAATATATTAAGTAGATAAGTACCTACTTTGAATTCGTTTTAAGATTTTCATATTCTAGTAAGCTTTTATTATAACGCCGCAATTATAAATTATATGCTTACCCGTAGTGAGAATAATATGAAAAATATTTTGCAAAATAAGAACGAAACAAGAACCCTTATAAAACTTACTTCGGGTCAGAAAAGGTTTGAAACCAAATATAAGTGAGTCCTTTATTGTTATCAAAGTTAGATTTCTGGCGCAAAGGCTTTAGCTCCTTTTATTTTACAAAGAAAACTCGAATATCTCGAGTCCCAAAACGATCGTTTTTCACTGGTCTCATATTTACCGAGTCTCTTGAGGACTATGGTCCGTTGTCTGGAGTTTTCGATCACCTAACGCTACGGACAAAACTGCACTGTCTCCTTACACGAAATCCACACAAGTGTCAATGGTTAATATGAAATATTATAGATAGGTTGTTGGGATGTACCCAACTCATGACTGTTTTTAAACTTAAAGATAATCTTCACTACATTTTACAAAAGAAATAACCGCAGATCGTCATTTTTACAGTAGACAATAACAGGATAAGTTTAAGATAACTCGAGATAACCCTGATGTTATCTCGAGTATGAAATGTTTCACAGATCGCATATTGACTTCAGTCCCCCGAGAACTAAATACCGATGTCGATGTGTTGAGCTCCTGAACGGCGAATAGTAAATGCCTTCAAAATTTTTTTTGTTTTAACATTTGCTTTTCTTAATATAATTTTAACTTTTTTTTGGAAGTATGTGAAGGGTAATCCATTCTTTAATTTACTTAAAGTGGGAAAGGGTTATAATAATATACACACAGGGACATGTTATTTGTGGGTTTTATAAGAGACTAGCGACCCGCCCCGGCTTCGCACGGGTGCAATGCTGATACTAAATACACTACAGAAAACTGTGACCGTTCATACAATATAAACCTTCCTCTTCAATCACTCTATCTATTAAAAAAACCGTTGCGTCATTTTAAAGACTTAAGCATACATAGGGATATTGGGACAGAGAAGGCGACTTTGTTTTATACTATGTAGTGATGACAATGCTTAAGGCATGCAACAACCATACTGGTAATTATTTTCACAACAAACGTTGGCTCACGTTGGTTCAACGTTCATTTCAGTTATTACACTGACGCATTGCTATCAATTGAATTCATTTACGCTCCAATGACTATGCAAAGTAAGGGGTGCCACAGGGTGCTATAATTTGACCCGTTCTTTCCACGTAGCATGTTTATGGATGTCGCTTCAACTACTATTTTGTAAATTGTTGCAATTTCAATTTCAGTGCAAGAAAGTCAGAAGGTTTTAAACACTAATATTTGTTATTAAATTGGTAGTAGCCTTGCAAATGTGGTCCACATAAATACGAAAATTATGTTAACTTTAAATTTAAATATTGTTTCACAAAATAACTTTATAGTTGGTAATAGTTTAATAAAAACTTTTTGAACGTTGCAAATGTGGCCCACATTATTCCGAAAATGATTTTAACTTTAAATTTAAATATTGTTTTACAAAATAACTTTATGTTACTCGTAGTAACTGCATCAAACATTTGCAATTAGTAATACGAGGTAGCGAAAAGCGTGCAGTTTAATTATAAGTTGTTCAGTTTCCAATTAGCTTCAATTTGGAATTGTTTGATATTAAAACGTTGTGTAATGCGAGTATGCATAGTTTGGATCAAAATATAACATTAATAATTTTAAGTTATAATTTGTATGATGATTCACACGGTTCTGGGCCTGATCATACCATATCAGATCAGATCATCAGATCATATCATCTGGATTGATTCTCAGCGGGCAGTATTTTTCTGGTGAAGTTTTGAATTCTGTTCTCTGTCCAGAGTATTTGTGTAATTGTTTTTGTGTTTCCAAGACAACGTGGGAAATCCTACTAATATTATAAATGCGATAATTTATAAGTATGGATGGATGTTTGTTACTCTTTCGCGTAAAAACTACTGAATGGATTTTAGTGAAATTTTTCAAAAATAAAGCTTATACATCAGATAGGCTTTATTGTGTGAATTTCTCGAAATACTAATCCTGCGCAGACATAGTCGCGGGCAACAGCTAGTCTGAGTTCAAAGGCAGTTTGATAAAACTTTTTCTAGAAATATGTTGATAAAATAAACATGTCATCGTTTCAAAGATGTGGATGTAATGCAGCGAAATATTTTTCATCAATTTTCACACCAATAAACATAGCATGCATTCGATTACTATGCAATATGGAAAACAGTTATCCATGTTTTCAAATTACATACACAGGAATTTAGAAACGTTTATTGTTTCAGCATCGAATAATGCCCGAGGATTACGAAAGAAGTATATAAAGGTCCCTTTAACGTTATCTACCTGTGACGCTTAGGTATAGCAGTGAAACATAAACATGAATATTTCATATAAGTTACCTCAAGTCATTTACCAAAACTCATCAAATTACTATAGAAACTATAATTAAATAACATTTCTATTAAAGGTAAGCGGTAACTTTGTAATGAGATGTGACGATAGTCTTATAACAGATAGCACGTATTAGGTTTTAGGCACGTAAGTTTAGTTTACGATAAGTGTCACGTCTAGTTTAGTATATACCTATGTACCGTTAACTTCACAATAAAGGAGATTCATACATTCATTCATCATTAAAGGGCCCACCGTAATAGCTCCTAAGAGGCATGACTCGTTGTGCGACGGGTCAGAAACCTACCAAAGTAAATTCAAAGAAAAATTTAAATAAAACCTTTTAAAAATAACGAAATAACAAAAAGGTTTAAAATTACAGACGTCTACCTCATTTACTTTAGCACTTCTATCGGGACCCTAAAGAGGTATTAAAAAAAGTTTCACAAACTCTGTGAAACTTTCATCTGTTTTACGACAATAGTTTTTCCAGCTTCTCGCTTTTACTCTAGTGCCTAATATTAAAGAAGATAATATGGAGCTAGTATTAGAAATTTAAGAGGTAGATTAAAAATGTAGGTACGTCAGTCGGGCGTAGAATAGCGTATTGCGGCTAAAAATGATTGAATTTGTAATTTTTTTTTCGTATTTTGTGTAACGTTCTTAGCTTGCTACTATATTGCTAAATTATATTTTCTACCGGAAGTTGTCAACGATATTTTCTACCGGAAGCTGTCAACAATTCGTTTTACAAAATATGAATTATAGTTTATCATCTTATCTACATCTTTTAGCAAAGAAAATTAACATAATAAAATTGACCTAGTAATTTATTTGCTATTTTAATAAATACAAACTGTTTGCCGCCCATATACACTTTTGTCTATTATTTAATAAAATATTGACATAGGAGAAATTATATTATTTCAAGCGAAAATTCAAGAGCCGTCAAAGCTAAAATATGAAGTAGCAAAGTCAACAATAAAATGTTCATCAATCGAACCCTTAAAGGTGTTTTCATCTGAAGCGGCGAATTCAATATTATTTTCGATAAAACTCATTTCATAATAATATGTACCTTTCGGCTCTCGGCTTTCCCTTTAATCTCAATATGGATAAGGAAGCTCTTTAGTTACATAACTCTTAAAATGATTTATTAACTTGAACGGGAATATTATTTAAATAAGAATAAATTTGTAGTACCTATTGCGTAGAATTGTGAAGCGCGCATAGCCCCGCTGGTAGTGTGGATCGCAAACGATCACATTGTTAAGCAACATCGGGCGCGGCCGGTACTCGGATGGTTGACCGCTAGTGGCAAATTTCATGAGCGCTTCCGTGCTTCGGAGGGCACTTTAAGCCGTCGGTTCCGGTAGTTATCGATAGATAACAGTCGTTAAACCTGGTCGGAGGTCCTTTGGGCGGTTTGACAACATCCGACACGGGTTGGCCACTAACTCGTATCTCCACCAATCCGCATTGGAGCAGCGTGGTGGAATATGCTCCCTGCCTTCCCTGGTTGAGGAAAGACCCGTGCCCAGCATTGGGACATAAAATAATGGTTGAAGGCATTGCGTAGAAACCTTTACTCTAAGTAATTTTATTAAAAAAAAATTAATTAACTCAATACCTGCTACCCAATATAGCGAGATTAATAAATCTATTCTTGAATATGTCATTATACGAGTGTATATATTACATTAACGTATATAATATTTCTTGTCCGTTCACAAATTGTTAGAGGTGCAGGTTACATTCAGGTCAGTGGGTTCATGTGCAGCATGTGGAAGGGACAACCCCATTATTTCTGAGAGAATTATCCCTCAACGTCCGGTTCAGTTATCTTTCTCACCATTGACGAATTTATTTATTTATTTAATAGGTTGCCAACATTTTGTACACTTTTACATGTTACACAGTCACAAAGTCAAGGTTGTC
>DWAV01001685.1:0-12898 GCA_018231305.1 Noctuana lactifera | reverse complement strand
CTCCGGGGTAGCAGCGCAACTACATGCGACCTCAGGCAGGACACGAGCCTGCTTGAGGTTCGATGTAGATGTCCATGGGCCGCAGCGACCACTTAACATCAGGTGGCCTGCATGCTCGTCTGCTACTTCATATCATAAAAAAAAAAGAAGTCACATTAAGATTATCTCAACATACTTAAGACGAATGTAGAAGGTAGGTGCCTACAGTTATTTAATCTTTTCAGGTACACCTAGAAGTTTTTCAGCCAGAGTACTAGGCATGGTATGGGCTGGTTTTGCAATGATCATTGTTGCATCATACACAGCCAACTTGGCAGCATTCCTCGTGCTCGAAAGACCAAAAACTAAACTCACTGGGATTAATGATGCAAGGGTAGGTTAGGTTCTATAAGTATATGTAGGTTATAGAAGAAATTCAACATTACGTGTACAGAGAAACATTTAAAGAATAATTTTCATTTATCTTGTTTCTTAGCTTCGTAATACCATGGAAAATCTCACTTGTGCGACGGTCAAAGGATCAGCTGTTGATATGTATTTTAGAAGACAAGTTGAGCTATCTAACATGTACAGGACGATGGAAGCAAATAATTACGATAATGCTGAACAAGCAATTGCGGATGTGAAGGCTGGGTAAATATTTTATACAGATTTGTTCTGCGATTTTTAATAATAAATAAGATTTCTCGTACCTAATAGGTATAGTATTGCTAACATTTATTTCATTTATTACCAGAAAACTGATGGCATTCATTTGGGATTCATCACGATTGGAATTCGAAGCGGCGCAGGATTGTGAGCTTGTAACAGCTGGAGAGTTATTTGGTCGCTCAGGATATGGCGTTGGGTTGCAGAAAGGCTCGCCCTGGGCTGATTTAGTGACTCTAGCGATTCTCGATTTTCACGAAAGTGAGTTGTTATAATGAAATAGGTATATTAAGAGTACGAAGTAAGTGTTTGATTCTATTGTTTTTTTCGTTGAAAATTCTTCCATTTTAGGTGGTATCATGGAGTCCCTCGATAACCAATGGATCCTTCGGAACAACTTATTGAACTGTGAGGAAAATGAAAAAACACCGAACACCTTAGGCTTAAAAAACATGGCAGGCGTGTTCATTCTGGTTCTTGCGGGTATTATTGGAGGGATAGTGCTAATCGTCATAGAAGTGGTGTACAAACGTCATCAGATCCGGAAACAGAAGAGGATGGAGATCGCGCGCCACGCGGCTGACAGATGGCGCGGTGCCGTTGAGGTAAACAAAGCAAAGATCGCAGCCATGGACTACATCGACTCCAAACAGCATTTCGAATCTAAAATATAAATTTCGTGTGCCCCGACAATTCGCTTTACGTTAACGGAATCAAGTACCTATTGTTAAAGACCAATATATTTATATACTTTGAAATAAATACGATTCATGTTCATTAGGCTCTTAATTTCAATCATAAAACTAGTCCCCGCTGCTTGGACGTTCAACAATTGCTGGACGTAATATACATTTGTTGTTGTAAGTAGTCAATACCTACGTAGATTTTGTAACCGCTCGTCAAGTCGATGATTGAATGTTGTGTTTCAGAAACGCAAAACGTTGAGGGCTGCAATTTTACCGTCGCAGCGCCGAGCGAAATCTAACGGTGTGAAGGAAGCCGGGACCATAAGCCTATCGGTGGAAAGAGCTGTGGTCAGGCGACGAGATGAGCCGCGGGTGCCGCGCTACCTGCCAGCTTACACGCCTGATGTCTCACACCTAGTGGTTTGAATTCAGGGCTTAATTATTATGAATAGTCTTAGTTCTTTTTCGGTGTCTTGTAAAGAGTCGTAAGGGTTAGGGTCTTGCTCTTGCAATCACGAATCTACATTATTATTGAGAATTAAGGTAGGTTTGGTGAGCGTGAATAATAATCTTATGAATAAATCCAGGTTATACAGTAAGAGTATTTGTATCTCCAATCCAATCTGTTCAGTTTAGTTTAGCGTGGTTTGATAATAAAAATCAAAAGATACATTTTATAATATTATTTGTAGGATAAATAACTGATTTAGACCCGATGGGGGATTGCCCGACGGGGTAGCGTCAAAGTGAGGGCTATCAGCCTATATCCAGTAATAGCAAGTCTGAAAGCTGGATGAAAATGAACTACTCGTAGATAGAAGAAAAAGCCAAACACCACGAGAATTATAGCCAAGGTCTGTTGATGAAAAGTGGACGCAATTTTATTGACGTAGGTAGGATATAAAACCCCTTAGGTATTAATATACTATTGAAAAAATAAATTAATTACGATACTTACGTTCCTAATTTCTGTGTTATGTATAATGTTAAATAATATTTCATTGCTTATAAATAAATTAATGCGAAAACCATAAATTGTGTATTTTTTGTATTGTACATGTTATTATTTACAAATATTATTAATTTATTATTTTATAAATTATTATTTGTAAATAATAACATGTTCCCTATTACACACATTGAAATAAGGTAAGACCGTGGACACACTGATTACCAATTGCAATTACTTCAAAAATGATTACAAACTTTTCAAATTTGATTGATATTTTGGTGTCCAAGAGCACTTCCGGTTTCGGCACTAAATAAAATTAATATAAATAATTACCTAGGTACCTATTAGAAAATAGGAGGATTATTTGCAGATCACAGAGTCCAGTTCCACAGAGTATTTTTATTTTTAGTTACATAGATTATCAGACTTCAAGTTTCACTTGCTGTCACTAGTGTGACTAGTGTCAGTCTATCTGTCAAAAAAAAGTAACCTAGAATTTGAATTTGAAAATATTAAGCAAATTTAAGGTATAAATAAATGGGAGCTATCAGCTAATCTGAAGGAAAAATATAACGTTCTTTGTGTTTATCAAATCAAACATGGATATTAAACCAGTTACGCACGTACTGTTCGACATGGATGGATTAATTTTGAGTAAAGTACTTCCAATGATACTTTTGTACAGTTATTATGTTTTGAAATTCTTATGAAATTGTTAGCTAAACGTTTTGTGTTTTCACATCCACAGATACCGAAAATTTATATACAGTGGCATTCCAAAATATTGTTTCAAAATATGGGAAAAACTACACATTTGAACTTAAGTTAAAGCTCATGGGATCTCAAACACATGAAACTGCAAATACTATAGTGAGAGAATTGAATTTACCCATGACGCCTGAAGAGTTTATTGTTGAAAGCAAGAAACAATTTGAAATGTTATTCCCAGACACAGAAGTATTACCAGGTTAGATCTCGCAGGCAATTAGTATGCTATTGTTAAAAAAGTATAAAAATCTAAAATAATTACCTACAGGAATAGTGTGTGGTTAGGGTTATAAAGTGTTACTATAGAGACAATATAATCATAGTTATCCCTTCCAAAAGATTAAAATTCAAGAAACAGATCACAAATTTACATCTATAGTAAAATTAGTAAAGATTCTAAAGATGAAAATGTTAGTACAAAAAAAATTTTAGGGTCCATTTTTGTTATTAGTATAAAACAGTTTACTACTAATAACATAAATTTTACACTTTGAATTTTATTTATATCCTCTTCCATAATACATTTTATTAAATTATCTAATCCTTTTTCAGGGGCAAGGAGATTAATAGAACATCTACACAATAAAAATGTTCCAATTGGATTAGCAACCAGTTCTAGTGAAGAGAGTTATCACTTAAAAACTGACAAGCACCATCAATCATTATTTTCTTTGTTTCCATATAAAACCTTTGGGTCATCTGACCCAAATGTGAAACATGGCAAGCCACATCCAGATATATTTTTGGTGGCAGCAGCCAAATTTCCAGACAGCCCAAAACCAATACAAGTATGTTTGTGAAATAAATAGGCCTACAATATTTTAAGAAAGTTTTATAAATCTATCACATGCCAATGTAGAAAAGCATTTAATCTCTTCAACATTTCTCCATGATTTTTATATTATGTCATTTCGGATAGGTCTTTCTTAATGGTAAGCTAAAATAACAAGTCTATGGTTGTCTATGAATTGTAGGCACCACTTATCAATATTTTTACAAACAAGTTAATAAAATGCTTGTAAAATAATATAAGATCATTATGTACAGCTTAATTTTTCTTTTTCAGTGTTTAGTACTTGAAGATGCTGTTAATGGTGTTAAGGCTGCAAGAGCAGCTGGTATGCAAGTAGTTATGGTGCCTGATCAGAGAATTGATGTAAGTTTAACAACAGAAGCCACTGTGGTGTTAAGAAGTTTGGAGGAATTTAAACCAGAGCTGTTCGGATTACCACCTTTCGAAGATTAATATTTCATTGTTATTTTAATAGGAATTTATTTTAGATAATTTTGTAAATAATGTATACTTTGTTTTTCCGTGTGTAAACATAAGCACAAAATTATATAAATGCTTCTTATTTCTGCATTTTATTTCGTCGTGAAACCAGGACACCAATCAACTAAAAGCTGACTTTTCAACCTCGCGCCGTAAGATGCCATAAGCTAACTACAATACATACTAAATGGGCAGGGAAAATTGTAAAATAAAAGATTAATTTAACACATCTATATATTTACATAAGAATTTTAACAGTGCCATAATGGGAATCGTACATATACCTTATTTAAAGAGCTATGGTGCTCCAATTACATTGATAAAAGCAAGCCAAATCGAAGATATTGCCAGGACAACACAATATAGGAATGTCTAATACGACTGCAAAGTTCATGTTTGACACTACACTGCTACCAGTCAAATCTTGTTCTCGATTTGAGTGGACACAGCATAGGATGCTGCCGTCAAGCACAAACCTTACAGTCATCAATATTCCTTAGAAAGTCAACAAGGAAAGTTAAGGCAGAAACATCAATCCGAAAACATTTAACAGTGACAACAGCAAGATTACATGGAGAATACAATGAACAATCCAATACATTATAATATCATCTACATCAAAGCTATTATTTTAATACTGTAAGGTGGACAATTTGACAACTCCATATTTTAATTAAGGTTATACTGCATTACTTAGGTAACTGGTAACATCTTAAGTTTATAACATATTTTTTTCGAATTCTAAAACTACATTTCTAACATATAGATACATAATATGGCTACGTGAATGAATTGTAGCAATAAAATATTTTAAATTTGAATATATTAGAGACATCAATAATAATATAAGGCGAAACTAACGTACAGTTAAGAGTAGCGTCTCCGCGAGCGAGCGATGGCGTTACAACTCACATGATCACACATTTACACATATTCCGGCGACTTAACAGGATCATACATGAGAATAATTAGACATTCTAAACAGCGATAAAATTGTACGCATTATAATAATATATAATTAATTAGCCAAAATAAAACACTTATTGTAATATTATTTTAGGTCTACCAATTAAGAAATAAACTGTTAGTAATAACAAGTGTGGATAATAATTTATGAAGGGTTGTTTAATCAGTGAATTTACGGTTAGGGTTGCGACCGAACAGGGCGGTACGAATTTCCGGCAGCAGCTGCTGTGCGATCAGCTCCAGGCGCGATTCCAGGGTGTTGCAAATCTGGATGCCAAACCAAATTATTTTTATATAATACAGAATATTACTTAATATAATTACAGCCAAATAATAAAAAAAAAATGTGTAAATTTAATATAAAAAAAAGCACTTAATTTTTTACCTTAATGCGTCCCTTAGCAGCAATCAGCTCAATTCCACCGCAGGTGTCTGGAGAAAGATATGTGTCAGGGTCAATTTTGAGCTGAATATCCTTCTTCAACTTAGCCTTGTAGTCAGCTTGAGCTCTGCCAAGCAGAGATTCTACCAACGCCTTGTCGACTTGTCGCACGCGGATGGTCACGGCAGGTTCGACCAGCTGCGAAGAAAATTACAAATATTATACTATGAAAAGAAAAATCAAACATAAAATGATTAAATTTTATGAAAATCTGTACAAATTTTATTACGTAGCTTTACTTTACAGTAAATTAGTAAAACACATTTTGTAAAATCAGACAGAATAAATATTAGATAGGAATAGCTGTAAGTAAACCATAATATAATAAGAAAAATTTACAGTTAAGTATTGAGAAGGTAAGACTGCCTATGTACCTGGAAGAGAGCTTGTACAATGAGGGTAACCAGCAGATCAGAGTACAGCTTGGTATCCTTTGGCACTTCAGCCAAGCGCTTGCGAGCTTCGTCGAGTACATTACGTACGTGGTCTTCACGCACTTTGAGTACCTTCAGACGAGCTTGGTTGAGCATGTTCGAAGACTGGCTGTGAATTGCAATTGATGTTTTTAAATTAATAGACTAGAAAACAGGCATGAATGCATCATGCACTGTACATAATGATATTATTATAGTATAGTCCATAGACAATTATATAAAAAATTAAATAAATTGTTAGGTGGTAGAACTTGTATGGTTCGACCAGGGAAGTACCACCGCTGCACCCAAGGCTGCAGTGAAACAAATGAAGCAATTCATTTGTGCGACATGAGCTTGAGGTTAGATGTAGATGTCCATGGGCGGCAGCAACCACTTAACACCAGTTGGCCTGCATGCTCTTCTGCTATTTATCATAAAAAAAAACATTTTTTAATAGCAACCACTGTAACTTATTGTCTTGCATGTCCAACCTCAAATAGGATGTAAGGTTGTTAAGTCTGTGGTGTTATCTATATAATATGTTTAAATGTAATGCTTGTATGTCAGTCATGTACTCTAGAGAAAATAATTGGAATTACAGACTCATTGTAGTCAGTATCATAAAATTAATTTGTGTAAATCAGATTGTCTTCAAATTTTGTTCACGACATAACTTTTTTTTTGAGAATTCTAAAACTATGTGTATGAAATGCTTGGGAAGATAACAACTCCATGTATGTTATCACTTAGATAACAAAAATCAGAACTTTGCAATATTATCCACAACATGTGGGATATTCTATTGTAAATTAAATATCCTCATAACAATATGCTAAAACCATTTACTGCTTTTTACTTTGCATTTTTTAGTTTTATCATAACATGCAATAGAATAAGGACAAGAATTTGAGAGTTTTTTGAGTTTTTGAGAGAGTTTTCCCTTTGAAACTCCACCTGCAGCTCACATCAATAAGCTCTTCTTCGAAACCAACATTTCATGACGTTACTCAGATCAATAATTTGCTTATAATCCTGTGGCCAATCTCCCAATTATTTAGTTGGTATAGTTTATAAAACAATTAGGTTCAAATTCAGCAATGATAAATACTAAAATTATACTATGTCAAAACTAACCTAACAAAAAATATGTTGGAGATATTAAATTACCATCACATGACATGCTCATCAATCAGAAGCAAAAAAAGATCAAATTTGCAATTCTATGTTATTTGAAACAGCTTCCATGTAATTTGGTAGACATTAGACAAAATAAGTGTTGAAAATCCATTCTTTGGATTCATGAAAAAGCTGAATTGTATGAAACATGGGACATAAAGAATGCTGGCTGTACCATAGTAGAATAAGTAGTCCACATTTAATTGAAGGATTCAAGAACTTAATTAAGATCGAATAACCTACATCTTTTTCTGGAGTTCAACTTGTTTCTCCTTTTTCTCATAGTACTCCATGATCTTGAGTCGCTGTTGCTGGACCAAGCGGCCCTTCTCAATGTTGAACTCCTCCTCCGCCTTGGCATCGATTTCTTCAGCCTTTTCATTGGCCTCTTGTTCGATGAAGGCCATCATATGCTTGATCTAAATGGAAGAAATGCATATTTCTATTAGATATACTACCAGTACCCATTTATATACGTTATATTGAGGATTGTACGAAAAGAAGATATATTGCATCGCCGATCAATCATTTTGACAAACTCCATGTCGATGAAAATTACATCGGTATTATATCGTCGAATAAGATATATTTTACTCATACCTGCTTTTGAACATCTGCATCGCTGAGCGCCATGGCTGATAGCTATTTTTTAGCACCACTAACACGTAAAACAACCGATATTAAGCCAGAAAAGTAAAAACTGGCTTTGAAGAAGTAAGTCGACGCCTATCCGACGTGCTTCTTCATTGAACAATCATATGATCTAAAATGTTGCCACTTTTGAACAAGCGTTTCCCATTGTTATCCATAGACAATATCTATGACTTTACATTCAATTAAATTTTTGTTTTCAATTCAGCCAGCACCGCGTTAATTTTACGTATAAATATTTTTGTTTGTAAATTTAAATTTAATATACTATAATATTATATTATATTATTAATATATTATACTGCTGCTACTTCGTTTTGTTCATTACACAATAATCTGACAGTTACTTTACTTTGAAATTAGAGGGTATTGTGAAAAACTATATTGTAATGTGGAGTGGATTCATGTTAAGTTTAGAGTAGTGCCGGAAGCAAAATAATTGGTTTTCAATTGTGGTAATTCTTTATTATTATCGTGTTATGAATGTTTCGATATATGATAGTATAGTAATCAATTTTAACTATCGTAAAATATTGAGAAATTCATATAATCATATTCACTGTAAAAGATAAATCGACTCTCAAATCATATTGTTAGATATTACGTTATTGTTTCAAACTGAACTTGATTTGAATTTAAAATTAATTTAAAGAACTATGTTTGAGATTTTGTAACATTTTTCCTCGAAAAAAGGGACATTTCAGAGTGATAGTTTTGAAATCGTGACTGCGAGAAGCAAAGTCAATACAACGACGTAATAAATGTTCGAGACGTTTAGAAACTCAGATTTTATATATGAAAAACTATTTTTAATTATGATACTATATATTTTATAAGAATTTTAGTAATTTTATATTTTGCAAACTGATATTATGAAAATCGTGGAGATACGAGGATGATAAGTTTTACCAATTTCCGCTTTTAAACAATATGGCCGCCAGTTGTTTAGGGTAATGTGGCGTTCGACAAATCTGAGTGAAATTAATAAAATATTTCATAGAAACGTAAAAATGCATAAAGTTTTAAGCATTTTATAGCAGTGTTAAATGGAAAGGCTGTGCTGAGTATACTTTGAGTTGGTGAATAAAATTCTGAATGTACAGAAATTGAACAGTCAACGAGTCAACAAACTTTTGTTTGTTTCGTTCGTGTGGATATATTTGTTTCTGTTGGGAATACACTATTATGAACCATCCATACACTTTTTGAAATAGTGGAACAAGGACTGACGTTGACACTTTAGGTAAATATACATAACTTTTGAAGGAGAACTGAAATTAGAACATAATCCAGTGTCGCCATTGTTTGACAAGCGAATAAATAACCATCTTGATCTACGTATAATACCTACTTTATTTGTTATTATTGACTCTGGTTATCAGGCGTATCTTCGACATATGTTTCTTTATGTAGCCATTATATTTCAGTTACGAATTAACTGTAATAATGATATTTTTGCACCCAATAATATCTGAACCCTGCATCTGTTTCTGCCACAGTTTCATTTAAATATGGTTTTGAAGTAAAAGTTGGTAAATGTGAGTTGAAATTTTAAATGTATGTCATCTGATAAATGTAATAACCATATTGAAACGCATTTATTGAATATCCATTGTTTTTAATTTATAGTTTATCATAACTTTAGCATGACTTTGTGAATGACCTGATAATCTGATATTTATTTAATAAGCCGTTATATATTGCTTAGAATATAGGTGTATTGCTTACAAAATAACTGCTTTTAACATTGTTTTGCATTCCAAATGTGTAACAAACAAAATTAAATGTTCAAAATTAGGGAATAATTTTGTTTTATTTATTTGACAATTTACATTTCATAACACTGCAGAAGTATATCCTTGGTTTCAATGTGAAATAGGTAGTTACAATACAAAGGCTACACAGCTACTATTAAATAGTTTGATTTCCCTGTGTTTATACTTAATGCTTACTTGTTTAAATACTAATAACCTAGTTCTTTTTTAAGAAATAATGAAAACTGATATGTAAAATTTATATAGCAAATGGGTATTAATCTATGCTATAAATAGAAAAAAGCTTTTCAAATAGAATAAGCTTTTCAAATAGAAATTTTTTCGAATATTGATTTAATTAATAATAAATATATTTATGGAGCAAAATACTTGATAGAATATTCTCTGACATAATTTTGCAGGTAATGTTTACTATTTTGTGGGACATTAAGTACTTTAAAATAAAATTTCAGTAAATTTTAATAACAATATAGGTAATATCTATAAGATTTCATAGACAACACCAATTGATTGATTATTTTGATTCACTTTGTAAGTTGTGTTTTAAATATTGTAATTGTTTTTATCTGTAAAATATTGTATTTGCAGGTTATGGCAAACTTGAATTTTCAACAAGCGCCCAGAAGCCTAGCAAGTGGCGGGGTGGGCGGGCGCGTGAGTTCAGGGCTAGTAAGCGGAGTATCAGGGCATGTGACACCTACGTTTGGGGGCGCATTGTCCCCCGGCCGGGGTTCCACAGCTATGCCAGGTGGCGCTCCACCCTCTATGGCATCTCGGGCAACGCTATTTGGACAAAGAGCGTTTGCTGACAGGAGGGTACCCATGCCAACTCCAATGTCACAAGCAAATTCAAATTCTATGGTATCTAATGTAAGTTGTTTCCTTGTTCTTATCATGCATTACATAGTAATTTGTATATGTATTAAATTCTAAGAATACATTTGTCATTTCACTGTGTGCTATGTAATTTTTAAGAAAACAAAGACGGAATCTAGTGATATAAGTATTTCTTAGTAATCAAATTTTTAGGTACCTACTGGTTTCATTTTTTGTCCTCTTCATTTTTTATTTCAGTTATTTTTTATTGTTTATGTAGATTATAATAATATAATACAGCCACTGATTTTGAGTTTGTGTAGAAAAACATAATGAAATGAGCATCAGTATATCTTTATGTATTTAAATTTTTGTTTGTTTATTTAATTTTAGATATTATAGTTTCTTATTCCCAAGCCAGTTATAATATTTTCTTTGTTCTTAGTATAATTTGTATAAATATAAAAAGTTGGATATATTTTATTTATTGGTAAGTCTATGGAAAATGATTCATAAAAACATTTCTGACTGAAGTATACAATTGCAACAATAAGACATCACTTGTACTTGCTTTTATGGCTTCTTTTAACAACCTTCACATTACTACTTTGTCTTTTGACTGTTGAACTCGTGCATTATTGAACAAATTTGTTTTCTATATTATGTTTTATTTATATTTATTCTTCCTGTACACAAACTTTCCCTCATTCCTATGTCCTTCAAGGATCCATTTATTTCTATTACAAAGTTCATCAAAATTAATTCAACAGATGTGTGAAAACGTAACAGACCAACAGATATTTAATTTCACATTAATAAAGATAGATAGCTGTGCCCTCCAGTTTCACCACATTAAGAATTGCAACATAACACTTGATAGCCTATAGCCGTCCTCGATAAATGGACTATCTTACACTAAAAGAAATTTTTCAAATCGGTCCAGTAGTGCCTGAGATTATCACGATCATACAAACAAACAAACTCATCAGCATTATATTATTAGTATAGATTAAAATGTATTATGTCCTTTCAATGTTTATGATTAATTACTAACGTTTCAGCAGTCGAGTATGGCAAGTTTGTCGCGGTTCAACGCGAGCAGTAACTACCATTCTGTGTTCGGCGAGGGCGGCGATACTTCAACACCTCCTTTACTGGACTTGAGCGAGTTTCCTTCACTGACGGCGCGGGGCGCGGGAGACCAAGCACCCACCGCCGCGCCTCCTCCCCCTGGCTCTAAACCTTACGGTATATAATTTTTTTAATTTAAAATCTCTAAATCAGCATTAGCATTACTTACCGGAAGGTGGCAACACAGCAGGCCTAATGTTAAGTTGTCACTGCACTAATTGCAACATCTATGTCAAATCTCAAATAGTATAGAAATTCTAAATAATAATTGTAGATTATGTGGTTAGCGTCTCATAACAATATGACATGATGGTAGCTTAGAATAAAAGTCAGTAGTCACATCTTACTGAAACACAAGCACTTGCTTAACATACTTTTTACTCTAAACTTCTGTCTGAGGGGAATTGAAACCTGGACCTTCTGAATGGCTATTACACCACAAGGGTCGCCAAGTGAACGCAATGGCTGAAGATGCAATTTCAATAGTTACCATATTGCATGTCTTTTTTGTAATATCTTGCCTTTGACTTTCTTGTTTTATGCTGCTTTTATCTTTGGATACAATACAACGACAATAGCATTATGGGCTAGCTCAAAGAAATTATGTTCAATTGTTAAGCGGGATTGCGAAATTAGGAATATGTCACACTAGATCCAAGATAAGAAACTGTTATACACATGTGGTTTTAGCGTTTGAAATCATTCAAAATGAATAGATTGGAATATTTCAGTACTTCACTGGCTTGGACTGGGTAAGGTTTATAATGCTGTTCATATCTACTTGTGTTAACAATTGTTGCTAAATAATTACTGAAATGTTTTTATAGTAAAGTATATTACGTTAAATATTATCATATATTAACATATTGATTTATTGTTATTTGAAGGGACTATGTCTTATGTATATTAAAATTATAACTTTTTATGTATGCTTTGAATATAAATTATCTGTGAAATATAGTCAGAAAAGCCAGTAAGAAAAGAATCCATTTCCAATGTAAAAAGGTTATAAAATATATTCTTTGCCCCTCAAAAATTGTTCTAGTATATTATATGAATTACATATTTGGCTGTTAGTTATAGGACAAGACTTCTATTCAATACTGAATCTTGGTATCCAAAAAAAATAATGTAAATCGAGCATGTCAAGCATGTACAAAGTCAACTATATAGTTTACTGTCTACTATGTTCCATATT
>DWAV01001684.1:0-12901 GCA_018231305.1 Noctuana lactifera | reverse complement strand
CACCAATGATAAGGCGATAGGGAAAGACAGACTAAAATAATGATTAAGTTCTATGAAAGAAAACGGATTCGTAGTTATAAGATTTAAAAAGTTGTTCAAATCTTTTGATAAAACTTTCGTATACGTAAGTATATTATTATGTGTAATATCCACACTCGCATGCATAAGAAAATCAATTGACAATTCGTTGGTTCGTAATGACATCTTCCACATACTCAACATTCAGTTTATAGTTTCTTGCTCAACCTTATCTAATTCTGTTCTTGTCATTTGTTAGACACTTTACATGTCACAGTTCTTGGCTCTTCATTTTAAATGTTAACTATGTTACCATAACCATGTTATTAAATTTACCAAACGCAAGTATAGCTGAAAGCGTTTTGTCACCATCGTTGTTACTCCCCAAAATGAAACGCTGACTTCCAATTTCATCTTAATCAGTGAACCTGTATGTAAGTCCTCATAGGACAGGGATTGCGCATTTGCATAATGATACCGCCCGCCCTCATTCACGTCCTTAGGTACCATGAATCAATAAACGAGATCTACCGGTTCCGGAGAAGGTTTAGCGATTTGGGATGACACGATTCGAAGGATAAAGGAAAAGGATAACCATGATACGTTTTTCTTTTTGTTCACGGAGTTTTGGTAACTAGCTCACTGCCGCCACTGCGCAAGTTGGTATATAATTTTTTTTTTTAATTAAAACAGCCAGTTTTTTTAATCCATCCTATTTTTTTTGCTCTAACGGCTACTCGAATAGGGGCTAAGGGCCGCGAGGATACCCTCCTTAGCCGGGACAGAAACGGGTATGGGGGGGGGGAGGCTGCTGACTACTTCCCTCCGTTTGTCGGCACACCACCTCATGGACAGTGGTCGACGCCGCCATTGAATATGAACAACATCAGGGGAGTCGCCAATGCGTTGCCAGCTTTGAATGAGCTCCTTTAGCCCCTTTTTCCTTTGGTCTCATCAATAGCAAAACATTTCTCCATGATGCTCCATAATAATGTTATATAACACTGTTTAAATCGTAAGGTACTAGGCAAACATAAGTGCAAAGTAGTGCACGATTACTAAAGTATTCACGAGTGAATAATTTGAGCATGAAACAAGGAGAACTTTCAGCGCCGGGATATTATAATCCGCTTTGCGGGATATTAAAAAGGTTGAAGTTACATAATGTGCCTATACAATTTATATATTATAGTTGATCCGACCCATAAAGCCTGACTAGATTACTTTTACTGAGTGGTAAAATGTCCGACATGTTTTTCTTTTCTTTTGTAATGGTTTTATTTTTTCCGAAAAGTTAATTGATTCAGTAAAGATTTATATAAATATGTTTAACGGAAAATATAAAAGTTTATTATGGAGCGAATCAGAGAAAGAACTAGGTAACAGTAAGTGAACGAAGTACCTACAAAGTGAAGATAAACAAAGTACCTTCATAAATATAATTCGAATGTAAAAATAAATTATAAAAAAAATCTTTCTCGGATATTTCATCCAGTTTTATAGGAATTTAAAAAGGTCGACTGTGTACAAAGCTTACGCCACAAATATTTTATATCTACTAGAGGTCTGACCTTCCCTAACCGCAGTAAGGTTATAAAAGGTCACCCAGACAAGTAAATTAAATTAACCATCTTGTTTACATATCAAGATTTGCCTCTATTTAAGTTTAAAGTCCGCATATCCCTTTATTTAGAGAAAATCTAGGACAGTGAGATAAATTTTATTCAGTAGCTGGGCGTTAAGGTCTAATCAACCTACTTCAACTGTAACCTACTTATTTCGACTGTATTTTTTTTTAATGTTTGTTACATCATTACTTTCGATTGGCTGAACGTATTTTTATGATTCTCTATTTTATTTGAAAGCTGATGCTTCTCGTCCCGTTTCAAATTGGCCCAGTTCTGACAGTGGCATCTATGAGAAAAACATAAATACTATGTATGTGTACAATTTTAAAGTCGGTTGTTTACGTAACGCGACCTATAATTATTTTATTTATTGAATTACAAAATATCTTGTCTTCCCACAGCTAAAACGTCTAATAACCAATCTATTCTAATCCAATAAACTTACCAAAACTGTCTATCAAGATATAATTTACAAGGAAGTACGGTAAGCATATACTATTCGTTTATTGGAATGTAGGTCATTTAATTTTCCATTAAAATATCTCAAATTCACGGCGAACTCAGTCACCTTCCCCGGGGTCCCCCAAAGACGATTACCCTCTTCTAATGAGTGATAAATATTTATCGAGGTCCCCAGCATCGCCGCAATATTTTTATTTACATATTTATGTGTTTACCTGTACGCGTTCCGTTCCCTGTGTAGACACAAGATTGCCAGGCAAGTCTACGTTTGTTAGCTTAGTTCATCATTTATTCTTTAATTTTTGTGACAGTACACAATGTTACACAGACCTGATAAAACGCAGATGGATCTTCTTGGCATATTTCATCTTTAAGTTTTTTTTGGAGTCAATTGGTTACGTCCGGAATCAATGGGCTATCCTCCAGAGATGCGGGAGAGGGTGGTTGTTGCATGTGCATAGCAAACATACTCTGTCTCGTGGTGTCTCTGTGTTGATTAGCTTATGTCACTGTCAATGTCATCAGAGAAAGAGCGCTATGGCGGGAAACGATGGTGATTGGCACAGTATGGCATTCTGTGTGGGTGCAGAGAAGTGGTGGATGTAGGATAATCAGACACGGGGACATTGAAAAGCCAGGGAAGTATAAATATCGGTACCACTACTGTGGTGAATACTACCAACGCAGCTGGCCGCGTGGGTTATGTGGGATTCACTATAAGAACCTACGTGCCTACTCCATCTGAGGTTGGTTTTGGCCTTGGTGGCCTCTAAGCCTTCATCGGATGCGACTCTTCATGGGGAGAGAGACGCGCTAGTTAACACTGAAGGTGTTATAAGATGGGGACTTGTGTTATCGGAAGGATGAACACTATCGGGAACACTGTCTAATTCTTCTGACTCTTTGTGGGCCGCCAGGAGGCTTTCCAGGTCAAACGAGAGTTTGTTAGGGGGGTCGGTGAGAACGTTCTTTAGACTGTGTAATAAGAGGGAGGAGGAGGGATATAATCCGCTGTCTCTATAATGAGTGGGACGGATGGATACATCTGTTTTCATTTATATTAGGGGTGATTTTGTGAACAGGGGCTTATGCACTAACGCCATCTATTAGTAAATGACTGAATGAAGTCTATCCGACTTCATTCACTTACATTGACATTGCTATTAACACATTTTCTTGTAATTTCAAATTCACTGATGGCACTAGTATCAAATGAATTAGAATGCCTTGCTGCCTTACATATGAATTTCAATTAGGACTTGGCAAATAAAGCAGCTTTCCAATAACATTGAAATAACCGAATTAATTCCATTTCAATGTAATTAGTGACGCCCGTCAAAGCAATAACTAATTAAACTTACGAGTAGATAATTAATCTTCGTTGACTTATAAAAGTAATCTTAGCTCACTTGCGCTGAAATAACATTATCTAGTAAACAAATTAAGTAATCAATCGTAGATAATATTTACATTATTTACCATCTAAACGGGTATATAAAAATATGTATGTCTGTTTGTACCGTAAGATTCTGACAGTATTGTCATAATTTTATTTAGGATGCAGTTAATTTAGAATGCATTAAAGTTACATTAATAAATCATGGACCTAAAAGAACGGACTGAATATCGTAGTAGTACGCAGTGAAGCACAACAATGGTGGCAGCGTCTGAATGTGTGAACGTCAACGTGCGAGCGAGTCAGCGAAAGTCAGAGTTAGAGCGGGAGCAAACGAGAATATCATGCTGTGAATGTGTGATTGTACACGTGTACATACAAGAGGCCTTGGCTTGGCCTTGGCGCAGCATCGCTTGTATTTTACTTTACTGTCATTCCGTCCTTTTATTCTAGATAGTCCATGTAACAGGTAATAAGACATTTTGTATGCGGCTCGCGGTCTTGCCGCTGCATGGGCTTTAATTTTACGCTCACTGCCCCCACCTAGACAGCGTAGCGACTAAGAATTGCTATAAAGTTTACTTCTAGTCATTGAATTTTAAATGGGTATACGGCACGGGTCAGATTACAAGAAACGGGAAATCATAAATACCTACCGGATTCGAGGTGCGTGGCCTACGTGATCTACGTGGATTTAAATATCAAACGAAACCCAACTGCAACAACATAAAACAACTGATAAAACGTTATTATAAATTAGTGTTCGATTCATTGACGCAATTAAATAAACTAAAAAACACCTGTACCAATATTTCCAAAACATATATTATATTTATTGTTCATAAGTTGTTTTCATAGGTGGTAAATTCTTTTGTTCATTTTTAATTCAATGCTAAGTTTGAATACAAACATTCTCAATCAGCCTCCAGAATTAGTGAGGTGACTCAATAATTCAGAGCACAAACAGAACATTGAAATTTCACAACAAAAAACGCTAGCCCTTATAAGCCTGCGGTTCCACTGAGCCAGAGTGGAGCGGTGCGGAGCGGAACTGAGCTGTGAAAAGAGGTATGTGTTTCCATTGAAGCGGAGCGGGGTGGAACGTAGCTACGGTTCCACTAAGGCGGAGCGAAGCGAGCCTGAGCTGTGAAAAGAGGAATGTGTTTCCATTGAAGCGGAGCGGGGTGGAACGCAGCTACGGTTCCACTAAGGCAGAGCGAAGCGAGGCTCAGCTGTGAAAAGAGAAATGTGTTTCTATAATCGCGTGCACTGTTAATGACGTCAAGGCGTTAACTGAAATATGCGCGTGAGTGAGCCGCCCCGCTCCGCATTGCCCCACCCCGCCCATCTCTGCTCCGCGTCGCTCATTTCTCGGCGCTAGTCTAATCTAGCCTGTTTTCCCGATATTTTAAATAACTACACTCCTCTCCGCCAATGCTGTTTCCTTTGAAGCAGAGTGGAGATGTGGATTTCAAGCCATGATTGGTGAATCGCGGCACAGCTCTTCTCCGCTCCGCCTCAGTGGAACCGGAGCCTAACTGTTGGAGCGTTCCGACGGCCGTGTGGTCCCGCGGGACCGTACCCTCATTGGAACACAAACAAATGCGACAAAAATGAAACACTTTAATATGAGCCGTGTTTGTAAATTTTAACTCCGGTCCTTCAGACGTCCATCCCGTTTTTACGTTTATTTGCCTGTGTAAATGTGGGCAAAAACGTTTGGGTAATTTTGTATACGCAAATAAGATATTTTGATCCTTGTATTTGTGTGTAATCCCGGCAATATTTATGTGTCAGTAAAAACATACTCGTGTCTTCCCAGGAGTATAAACATGTATTGTAGCAAAATTATTTTACTCGTGTACAGAAATATGTGACTTAACTCCGTTTAGCCGCAAATAATATGTAGGTACCTACCTAATGCTGACGCTTTTATTTGAATCCGAATGCAGAGAAATGTGGGTTAGTAAGTACTAGGCCTCAAACGATATGATTGTAAAGTAGTGATAAGACAATTATAATTCGCTTTACGAAAACAAGCGACTTCATATTGGCGCGCACATGGGTACCTCCCCTTTTTTTGAAGTCGGTTGAAAATTAAATAGTGATAAATTAATCAATAACGTTAGTAAACTAAAACGTCGAAGGACATTTCCTCAATGAAAAGCCTACAAATTCTTAATATTTTCCATTTTGCAATCAATCAAAACATAATGAACATTTCATCAAACGTTCGACGGTCCAAAAAGGTGGAAAGGATTGTCCGAATTAATTTGTTCTTGTCCGTTTTTAACGGATTTCCAATTAACGAGGGGAACTGGCGAGGCCGATTTTATTTTCCAAAATCCATTGTTTTTTCTCGCTTCGCAAATTCTAACAAGTCGTATTTATTCTGACTCTGACTCATTACACATGGCACGGTTCATTTGAGAGCCTTTTAATTTTTAAATCCTTCCAACATACCTTTATTCTCGTTAAAAAAAAGTAGCAGTCATTGAACTTTACGCATATTCATCCATATAATTGTCGCTCAGTTAAGCTGTTGCCATATAAATATGATTTATTATTATGCCTGATGACTGAACCAATCATTAGATACTGACATAATCCGTTGTACAATGGAACAAATATTAGAAACAATATTATTTAATTACACTTATTTTATTGCTATCCATTTGGTTCCATCCTTTGTCTCCGAGCACCATGATCAGAAATGTTATAATACATTTCTATAATAAAAATCAACAACTTTATCAGTATCTAAGTACATATTTACAACGAATATAAGCTCAGCGTTTATAAAATTGAAGAAAAATTTTAAAATTAAAATTCGTTTATGAATGTTTTATAAGGGTCATCGGGTTCGGAGACGTCGAATATGACTGAGTCTGAACTTATAAAAGTTCATCGCCTTTGCTGGCTGGATATAACTTTAAGAAAAGCATAAAAATGGACGTGAGAATGGGACAAAGTGGCATTAGACAGTCGGAATGCGTCTGTAAAGTCAGTGAAGCTATGCAACGGAGACTGAGACCGCGTGCGTTCGCTGCCTTTGCAATTTTATAGGCAAGATTTGGGAAACGCGACTGGTAAGGTACAGTGATTTTTCTATCCGCTAGACAAGATATTCAAATAATATTATAACTCCCTTTACGAAAACAACCGACTTCAACATTGTCACGCCCATACTTAATCCAAATTTGCAAATTTAAGACTTATATGGTTTTGTCATGGATATCATTGTCAAAACTGGAGCAAATTAAAATGGGACCGCACGGGGAATATCAGCTTTCAAATAAAAAAAGAATCGTCGAAACCCGTTCACCCAGTCGAAAGTTATGAAGTAATCTCTATATTTCCCTTCTGTTTTAATACTTTATACTCGCATCTTTCTAACAAACAAACAATACCCTTTACAAACAAAATAAAATAATCGCAAACACAAACATTCCCCGTAAAAGTCCCTGACAGGACACAAATTCATGCAAACGATAAGCAAAGAGCACGAACGAACGGTAAAAACTAACAGTAAAAACCAACAACTCTCGTGAAAAAAGCAAGTGTTTTACATTCCTCATTTGGTTTTCATAGTTAAGGAAATTGTTATTCCACTAGCCAGATACCAAGATAGGCGAGAAAATAACATAAAACGCTAATAAAAGTTACTATTACAGGCATTAAGTAGATATTAACAACTGGTGACCGCACTTCGTCTACGCAGGATTAGTATTTCGAGCAATTCACATAATATCTTTATAAATTGTATGTAGCCTATGTGTTATTCTGATGTATAAGCTATATTATTGTAAAGTTTCATTAAAATCCATTCAGTAGTTTTGCTTGAAAGAGTAACAAACATCCATCCCATTCATCCATACTTACTCGTACAAACTTTCCCGTTATAATAGTAGGATTAGTGAACACTCATGATTAAAGAACTCAGAAATTGAAAATGGCAGCCTGTTTTAGCAACTTCAAAAATCTTTATAATATGTACTTTGAAAACGACGATTATAAATATTATATTAAGTCTAGTCAGTTAACTTCTAGTTCAATTTCAATTGGAATTATCTAGTTAATTTTTCTGTTTATTTAACCTATCGTATGTCGCTTATCAGTTAACAATAGGACGATTCAGTCTGCGTTTATTTGTTCTGTGTCTGTCTTTGTCTTCTGGAACAAAACTTTAAAATTGAACAACTTACTTGGCTCTACTTTAGTAATTTGAATAAGAAATGTTGTCCAAGTCAGTTTTTGATTAAGTAAATAGCCGTTTTTATGGTTTTGTTATTATTTCTGTTGCTGTGACCATTATATGTAAAGTTGAGACAAACTGTTTGCTGAAATAGAATACAATTTTTTCTTGATTTTGCTATCTTTTTATATCCTCATACTTAGCTAATTGCTTATTATGTTTGTATCCATCTACACAGAATACTATGATCAATGTTTTTTTCTGTATTATAGCAAACGAACATGCAATTCACCTGCTTCTAATTGTCACTGCAACTCATGATCACCCACTTCCAACCTCAAAAGAATGACCTTATCTGAGGTTGTGCGTTGTAACTCATGAGAACTAAGATAACCGCATCAAATAAATTAAAAGGATTGTGTTGGCATCTACACCTATCGTTCTGAAAGGCAAGTTTTCTTAGCGGCGGATTACGGGGACGGCCGTTATTACCTACTCCCCTGGCGCACTGTGTAAGTTCTACCATTTACCACCATTATTTCTACGGTCCAAACTGTTTAAAGTAGATATCGTTCGATAAGAGCCTTCAGCTTTAGAACTGTGACTATGAATAAAAATTAACAAGTTTATTTTGTTTGCAGTATCCCTCGTACATTGCGAGGGCTATCTCTCGGTTCCATACAGCGCCTTGGAGATATCATCCGCCCTGTAAACATTCCATTTTAGATTAAAGTGTTTCGAAGGGCCTTTTCCTGTTGGTTCTATGTTTACCGTGCAAGCTATTGCAAACAACCTTTTCTCCGGCCTGCAATAAATTCATAAATGAATTACAAAATACCGTTTAAATAATGATACAGTGTAGAAACATGTCTATTTTTATTAAAATTTTTGTTCACTCAATTTAAATAAATTATGACGTTAACATTTTTATTTTTTGTACTGTATTAAAACTACTAGACAAGTCATAAACTTGTAGGAACTAGCACTTAAAAACTTAGCTGAAATTCAATTTTTTTTTTTGAAATAAAATATCACCAATATGGGCTATCCAAGACAGACCTAAGTGAAATATATTTAAATATTCCAAGGAATGAATTACAGTTAGACCCTCGTCTAGAAATTCCCTGACTTTGCAAGGCCTTCACCGCATCTGTTTCTAATATTTTGGCACCGTCATATACGGAAAAGGTAAAAGTGTTAGACAAAATTATTCAGAAAAGAGAATTTGGAAACAATCATTTTCAAAATTTTTGTCTGTAGGTTGATTTGCACATTAATCTCAGAAAAGGTTTATAGTACCTATTTGGGGGTTGATTTCATTAATGTATTAGGACAAGTTTCACTTAATATTAAGCATTTGTTTTATCTCAGTCGGTTCATAAATAAACAAGTTATGTCAATTTAAAGAATCACGTCAAATATTTATTGGAAAGAAACATAAGTTTCTCTGATTCCTAATATTCAGTTATTTGTAGCCTCAGTTTTTCAACAGACTTCCCAATTTTTCACCAACAATTGACGCAAAAATCCGGAAGATTTTCTTTGTACTTTTTCACCACCACTTTTTCGTCGTTCAATTGTGTATCTTGCAGCACTGACACGCGCTCGGCCGGATTTGCGTTGCGAATGATATTTGGCTGGATTCGAATTCCCTTTGCGTTGAAACTTGGGCGTCACGTATCTATCCTTTTGTTCTATGACATCTCACTCAAACAAAATTGAATATGACTGCTTTTAACCGTCTTCCAAAAAGGAGGAGGTTCTCAATTTTTTATGTTTGCTACCTCGTAACTTTCGACTGGGCGAATGGATTTTGGTGATTCTTTTTTTATTTGAAAGCTAGTGCTTCCTGTTTTGTCCTATTTCAATTTGATCCAGTTCTGACACTTCCCATGAATGGGAAAAAGTCTTAAATTTGCAATTTTCATTAAATATGTGCGCGACAATTTTGAAGTCTGTTGTAACACGAATTATAATTATTTAATAATTTATGTACCTACTACTTAAAATTTATTTTTAATATATTTTATAACATTGTTTAGATGTTGCAATTTGTTTCATTATATATGCATTCGCTTACGATATTTCGGTTCAAATTGGAAAGTAAAATACCATCGCTAAACAACAATAAAACTGTGCAAATTGATAACTTTGCCGTACCTATCCTTCGATGGATACCTACTCCATGTATCCATCCTATTAACCACTACAGTAAAGCCAGTCCATACCCACTCACATCGACAGCTACCCAATTACCGCGTTCACTACCCAGACACGAATTGGCGCTAAACGGTTCACGCACTAAACGTCACCATTGGTCATGACTTGTCAGAGAGGCGGCTAAGTGGCGGAATTGATGCGATTCTAATGGCTAATACGTAATCGATTGTGTAACATGTTTCGGTAAACTGGCGCATTTTGATTTTACTGTCATCACTAAGTACTCAATCAATGACTACTAATCAGAAGTACTAAATCATAGAGCGATGATAGCCTAGTGGTTGAACTTTGGTCTACCGCACTGGTAGCTCCGGGTTTAATCCCCTCATGCATCTCTAATATTTCAAATTAGGTATTATAAACTCAACATTTGGACAGTGTATATTATTATGTGATGTGTGCGTGAGTGTGCGTAGTGTGTGTGTGTGTGTGGGTGTGTGTGCGAGTGTGTGTGTAAGAGAGATATTACATACACGTGTAGGTAATTGATAGCCTTCTTTGTTTAAAAACCATGACAATGAAAGATGAAAAAATGAATTTATTCTCAGCATTAGAAATAAACATTTGAAGTCAAGACTTGTCACATCTCTCCATTTTATCTAAAACACGATGTTTTCTAAATAATGCCTCCTGACGTATTCAGGTCGTTACTGAAGAGCTATGGTCCATAAAAGTCTGTTTGCGCCGAATTCTTGTTGTCGTTGTTTAGACTTTCGATTTCGCGAAAATCTAAACAACGATACTTCGCTTAAAAACTAAATCCTTAAAAATGTTATTGCTGAATGTGCAAATATTCGTTCAAATATTTGCTAGCCTCAAGATAAATGCTGTAGAGGCAATGTTTAGTATAAAAACCAACTTTGAAAAAAAAAGAGAAATATTTCTCCGGAGACTGTCGATAAAACGTAGCAGCTTAATGTTTTTAGCGGAGAGTAATAGCCCTGAGGCTTCACCTGTAGTTAGAAGGCGGCCATTCGCGACGTTTTCCTTTCAATCCCAACTTAGATTAAAGCCGGCCTTGTAATCTCCTTGATGTATGCCCTGTTTGTTCTTTAAGACATTAAGTCTTATCGATTCCGTTATTGCCTTTTCGGTACGCTTTTCGGTACGCGGTTCCCGGTCTGGGTGTTTTTGTATTTGTCTGTGTGTGTGTCCATGGCACCAACAACACAGGGAATCCTAGTGTGGGGCTGTGACTGTGAAGCGTTATTATATTTTTATATATTATTGTGTTCGCTGTGTCGGTAAACATTAAATAAATAAATTAAAGCGCTTATGTCAACATTGAATTCTCTTCATTTCTTAAATAAACAATATCGTTTAAGAATTTTATTTCTCTTTGAAATAATAAAATGAAGCAAAGAAGTTAGTAAAACTTACTGTTTTTATAAGCGTATGTATACATTCAATGTTTTCAAAATAACATAAATCTACATATTTTCTTGAATGTTAAATTAGAAGTAAATTGAGTTGAAAAGTTACCTACAAAGACCGAATAAGAAAATTGAGTACTGATAATAAGAAAAACATCTGGCTTCGTTAGTCATTTATGATCTTTTTAGTCACTGTCCCATTACTGGGCAGGGGTCATCTCTTAAATATGAGAAGGATTTTGGCCACAGCCCACCGCGCTGGTGGACCACCAAGTACAAGTTGGTGAACTCACATGTGTCTTTTCAAAGCTTTTATGGCAACAAACAAATAATCAGGCATGCAGGTTTTGTAACATTTTCCTTCGCCGTTATAATATAAAGCTGGAGAGTTTGTTTAAATACGCTAATCTCAGAGAAAATTCTTTTTGTATACGATAGCTACATTCATGAGGAAGGTTATAGGCTATCAAACATTACGTTACTATTCGTAACGCGGTTAAAACCGCGTGGCACAGCTAGTCTTCTTATAAAGCCGTAGAACTTTTCCTCAGCTAAAACTTTTTCAATTTGACTGCAATGTTGTCTTGCCCCGAAATAAGTATTGAACCGATCAATATGTCTAGACGTGACCAAACATTTGTCTGGTTTTCAGTTGTCTCATCCGGAAGTTGAGGCGGTCGCTTGGCCAATCTAGACCGCTGACTTTTCTGCATGCAAAAGAATGAATATCTTTACAATTTAAATGTTCTTTCTTTGAGAAAAAATTAAATAGAAGTTTTAGTCAATCTTCTTCAACTTTTGTTATAACAATTCTCAGAATATTGTATTTTAAATATTTACAAACACCGATAAAATTTTTGAAAAATCTGATGTTGTTATGTAGTTTTATAGATTTGACTACTACTACATAATAAATAATATGCTACTTCTTAAAGTAATGGAGAATCTAAAAGAAGTCATAATTCCGATTACAAAATTTTTAATTCAGATATTGAAGAATCGACTAACCTTTCGTTCGTATTGCACGAGTTTAGTTTTAGATCGTTTTGCTTAAAGATCGCTATCAATTTATTTGTAAAATTAACTCGTTCACTAATGCGTTGTTTCCTTCCCGTTAGTGTTTTATCATTGCAGGAAATCCTTTATCAGTGCTTTGAAAGTTAAATGACTGTGAAAAATTTATCTTAAAGTTTGAATATTCCTTTTCTCTCCTTTCTTCTGTTGCCGAATATATCGATTCGTTTAAGGACTCAATATCTATCTTAGTCTTGGGATCGCGAGTCTTATGGACAATCGTGGAAATGACTGGTGGAACTCTTTAGTGGCTAACAGTAAACCCCTCGAGTTTGAGTTTATATGAAAAGGCAAAATTTTCCTCCGCGAGTAGGTTTCAAACCCAAAAGTACATCGTCACTACCAGATCGCCTTACCAACTTTAATGATTACGAGTAATAAAGGATGTTCTTATTTATGATTCAGTAAACCGAAGTATCGACGTAACTCATTTTTAGTGCGGTCGTGCAGATCAATTAACGAAATCGAATAAGTCGATAACGATGATTCTAGTCTTAAAAGTACTTTAGCTAATAAGTTCTTCAATCTTCACATC
>DWAV01001683.1:0-12901 GCA_018231305.1 Noctuana lactifera | reverse complement strand
ATTATGAGTGTTGAATTTTATAAATTCTTTAATGTACTAGGTAATCATAGGTATACAGGGGGGGTTTAGTACGAGTTATCTAACAATTAATAAAAACTATAATGCCATACATTGCCAACCTCGTACTGTGAAAAGTCGAAAGCCATAACTTATTTTGTTTTTTTAAAGCCATAACTAATATTTTGCTGTTTTCTTTTTTTTATCTGTAATGATTCAAGAATTATAATTGTACTCTTTATGGATTAAATAAATAAATTATTTTTTCTGTGTCTCACGCTAAAAACATTCAAATAATTCATATATTTTTCTTAAATCTAGTACTGAACGTGTTGTACTTTCCCTTTGAAACCATGTGGACAATCAAATTACTTGTCTTAGATACTTACTATTCGTGGTAGTAACTGTCTATGGTAGATAGTAACACTGGAACTGCACATTCTAGTGTTACCAACCCAAACCCAGCCTACCACAAACCTTTTAGCTTTGTAATGACGTCAATTTTTAATTCATAAGAGAAAGAGCTATAAAACTTCAATGGCTTTGCGTCAAACAAATGGTTCGGCGACTTTTGTTTTCCTTTATCACATTATACAAGGGTCAATAAACAAATGTACGCAGGTGACAATAAAATAAAACGCAAGATACGAAACAACTCTTGTATTATCATAGGAGTTCCTTGCCATAATTTTAGGTAAATAAGTTAAACAATAAAATCACAACTTAATGAATACTTAAAATTAACTGCAACGTCATCAAGTGAACATTTTAAATTTTGACAATCCAAACACGTCATCTAACTCAAGTTTCGTCTAAACGGAATCTAAAAAAGACGTGGCATCGTTCGCTTATGGCCTATGGCAGGTAAAACGGAATCTCAAAAATCAAAGTAAAAAAATAAATACCAACGTGGAACAGCAAATGAACAAATTAGATTAAAAAACAACGTGTTAAGTTGATGCAGAGTTATTTTTATCTAAACATTAAAATCTTGAGTTACGTCAGCTCGCATAGGTACTTGTAGAATGTAAATACTTTAGCAATTGAGGCAGAAATCAGTCATGATTTGCCTTTAATGAACTCAAGACGTCTACATAGATAAATTGAACAGTAACAATGCGTATAACTTAAACTTTTAAGTTCCAATCTGTACACATTATAACTTTTATTTACATATTACTATTAAATCGCAAAATTAACAATTATCAATAGCCAGCGACGATTCAATCTATTAACTTTTACCTAAACATACATCACAGATCGAAATAGAAAAAGAAACATTTTAACAGTTTCATATTTAATACTTTTCCTAGATATTACAGTAGGCACGTATAATTATCTGACTATACGTTAAGTTGCAGTTGGAACAATAATGGATGAATAATAAAGAAAGGCAAGACTCATGTGGCATCAAATCATAAATTTGTATTTCTGCATATTATGAAATTAACGTGGATTATTATATTAATTCACGAAATCAATAACAAATATAACATTAATACTAGCAGCATTCAAAAGTGACTACAATCTAAGCAATGAAATAAGAGAACAATAAACATATCGACCTCATTAGGTGATAATAAAGTCTGGTCCAAAAATTGGCAAGCACTTACATATTAAATCGATTATCTTATACTTCACTAGATCCGATAACTTCACTGACATTTGCTTTAAAAACCGTTAACTGCTTGACTAGATTCAACTAAAACTATTTATCGATGAAATGATAGCTTCTACAAATAAGAATTTAAAAAATTTAACATATTGCAATGGTATTTTTGTAGATGAGAAAACAAATAAATATCTAAATAAAAAGTTTAAACAAAAATAAAGCAGTCCAAAATTGATAATCAATTCCGCCCTTATATTTAATATTGCATAAATCAATTTTAAATTAAGTTGAATTAGGTTTTAGAATTTTAAACGCAGCAATTCACTTCTTACCGTCATCACATAGCTTTGATTCGGGGTTTTTCGTTGCCTCTTCATTTTTCGATTCAGATTTGTCTTTGTCATGTTTCTTGTTCGTATTATCCTGCGAAACTATGTCTTGGGATTTCGCTTTTGCTTCCAATTTATTTTGAAATTCATCAGCTAACATTTTTTCAAACTCAGCAGTAATTTTATTTAGGTTTCTTTTCATATTGGCGTCTGGAAAAGTCTACAAAGTACTGTTAGTATTTATAGTAGGTGACAATAAATGATAATTAATTTAATAAGTTTATTTAAATGCTAACCTTAAGGTAAAGTCGAACATTGTTAAAAATACGTCTAAAATCCTGTATAACTTGATCGTGTTCGGTGTATGCGGAGTTTTTAAGTTTGGTTGATATATCATGCAGGCACATCGGGCGTTTTACAACTTCGTAAAATCGTGGAGCCTGAAATAACCAAACAATTAGTTGGAACTAGAAAACGTTAAATAATAGTAAATAATTTTGTAAACGTCTTACTATTTTGATATCCATGTCATCAATTATGAACTTTGCCTCATTAACTTGACACATGCTTGTAAGAATAGCTTCAAACTTTTTAACAGTAGCACTCGGCAAAGGTTTCTTCTTCTTCGGGTGGTACCACATTCCAGTTACAGTTTTAGACTTAGCACTAGTTTTCTTTGAATTATCGTCTTTGACTATATTGCCGGTTTGATCATAGCAGCGAGTGCTCTCTATACATTCACCGTATTTTGTGAGACTAGGTTGGTCTTCAGTATCCACCAATTTATTTTCACCATCATCCACTTTTGACATATCATCAGAAAAACTTTCCTTTTCCATACTTTCACTCCGAACTACATCTTGCTTAGCAGCTACCTCATCATTCCACAAATTGATAGTTTGCTTTGTACTAAAGGTATTTGTAGAAGACGTACACCAAACATTACTGATAGGTTGAATATTTTTCAAGCTTTCTGACGCTTCGTCTGCTGAACTTAAACATAAAGCATCATATAAACGAGCTGTATCAGATTTAGAGTCTTCATGAATAAAGTCCATCAATTTCGGTGCTGATTGTTTGGCGGCTTCCCACGCATTATCAGATGTGAGAGAGCCAAAAATGTCAAATGATTCAGAATTCTTTATGCCCACTTGTGGCATATCTGATCTGGAAAACGTTTTTTGATTTTCATTAAAAATATCGTCAGTACGTCTCGACATGAGACAAGGCCACGATTCTATATTATATTTTGGCTGTGGCGCTAATGTTACTTGAGGAAACGGCGTCTTTATTTGTACATGTGTCGTATCATCGATCGGGTTCTCATATGCAGAATCTTGTGACGTAGGTTGCAAAAAAGGTGAGACTGGATCTGGTTTTATGGGAACTTTGTAACTCCCAGGCTTCATATACACTTTAGAAATCTCATGAAACTCATCATTGTCAGGTTCAACAAATTGTACGGGGCCAGAGATATTTGAAATCGTCACAACATTCGATGGAATTTGTATGTTGTGAGTTTGATGAGTTAAAAAATCGTTAGGTTCTTTTTGAATAACCTGACCCCATGCCGCAAAAAAATCCGTCTCTTCTTTTGTGTCCCCACAGCTATTATTTTTTTGCAGACAGCCTCTTATTTCGGCTGCTGTTGCCATGCTGGGAATTAAAGCCTTTTCCACATGACTTAATGGTATCATTTTAGCTTTTAATTCCATTTCTCTACGTTGCAGTAAATCACAAGGCATATTTCCGAGCACTGGTTGACCAGGCGCCTTCGCAAGTTCAGCATCCATTTTATGTTTTAATTGATTGTATAGTTCTCGTTGGTCAGCATGACACATATTTTCTAAAACTCGAAAATCTGGTACATTAGTGATAGTCCAGGATTGTCTAGGTTTTGCTTCCCGTACACTACATGGCTCACATTTATATGAACTTTTCTGATAACTCTCTATTTCACTTTGATCACTGATAGCATAAAAGTTATGAGGATTAGATGGTGGGATCACGGGGAATTTCTTGTATGTGATTCCTGATCGAGATGGCCATGGACCTTCACTAAAAGACTGCGATATAGTTTGGTTTTGATTTTGTACCCAAGGGGGCTGGATGGCATTGTATGGCTGCGGAGTTGCATTAATAGACCTTGGTGTGCCAATGTGTGACTTTATAGGTTGAAACTTGTTTTGATTTTGATGACGAGGTCCAGCTGGATTAGTAGCATAATAGTTGTGTGTAAAACTTTTTTGCTCTAAAGTAAATCCGTGATCAAGACATTTGAACGTTTTATAAATGTGCGTCAACATTTCTTTGGTGACCGCTTGCCATTGTACAAAACACTCCCTAATATTAGGACTGTAATACTTATTTTCGATTCTAGAGAAAGTGTCATGTTTCTCGCTAAGCAACTCTTTAACCCCTTTCCATCCATCAAGGATTCTGACAAAAGAAAATATAAAATTCTTTATCACCCACGGTATTCCTTGTGAATGTAAATTAGCAACTGCGCTATCCGGTTTTTGGACGTTTGATCTGGTTTTGGCACAAATCGAATGTATATTTTTAAAGCATGGCCTGTTGTGATGTGCGATTGCTATGTTTTCAGCATCAGTACAAGCTTCTATTGCCAACTGAACAATTTGATTCGGTATTTGATCGTGAATTATGATTTTATCTAAAGCTGTAAGAAGTATATCCGATGAGACTGAAGTTTTGTTTTTATCGTCTTCTAAATTAATAGCTTTCTGATTTTGTTTTTGATTGCTTGCATCGTTTCTTGAATTTGACTCCGATATGTTACATAGCTCAGACACCATTCTCTCGCCTTCAGCAAAAAAATCTAGACTCGAGGTAGATTCTGAAGTAAGGTTCCGATCTTGCTTTCTTTGACGATCAGTTTCCATGTTATCTTTGTATCGCTCATGATACCGAGGATCAGCGCTATAAGCATTTCGCTTATCATGGCTTTTAACAATTTTCTTCCTGGCCCCTGTCCCAATCGGCTCCAGATTTGATATGGACCAGGAACTTTGCGATCTTTTATCTGCACTCAGTCGGTCTGCCATCATTCCATGGTTGCTGAAGTTTTGTGACGACGGGTCGAACACAAGTCCCACTAATGGCGAATTTGGTGGAGAACAAAAGGTAGGTGCAGATGGGTTATTATACCTGAAATGTTCGCATTATTAAGTCATTCATATATTTTGTGTATTTTCTTAATTTCAATATATCAAAATCTGGGTTAGTAAAAACCTTGGATTATGATATTGCTGGCTTGAAGTAGACTCATAAACGCCCGTCGTGGCCCTGCAATAAGTCGTTACGTTCTGGTCGGGGAGATCCGTGTTGGAACAACCTAAAAAAATGTTTTGAGTTGTATTTTTACTACAATATAGTATTATGCTAGTTGAACTGATAAACCTATGTCCAAATATTATTCTATATATTGTATAATATATGTACTTTTTCGTGATTTGAGCGTCCGTCCGTCTCCGGCAGTTAGAATATCTAACTTACCATAACTTTTTGGTGAGATCACGGCATATTGTTGGTTTTGGTAACCATCTTGGTGACCTCTGTCTCGAGCATCGGCGCTATCTCGAAACTCGCTACATTTGCTCGAAACGCCGCCATATTCTTGCATTTGGCTGGCAATACTTTACTGAAAATGCGTAAAAATATAATTGTAGTGAATAAATAAAGAAATAGTAGTAACTACAATAAAGTTAAAAATTTAATTAAAACGATAAATGTGAATGAACCGATATTCAAAATGGTTCAATGGTTAATGGACCCGGTAATATTAAAATAAAGTAAATCAATAAAGCCAATTGTGCTAAATCATGTATACAAGACATCCATCCGAACTACATCCAGCCAATTGACGGCTATGAAAATTTTAAATAAATAACTCTCGTAAAAGGCTTGTTGATATATACATATAATAATTTGAAGAATGAACATTCCTCTTAATAATCGTATACTTTTTATATAAAATGAGTGTATGATTTTACAATTAAATGTGATTGAAGCTGATTGAGCTACACATCTTTTTTGGGGCTTGCAATAGTGATTTTTCATAAAGACTTAGTAAAATGAAATGAGCAATTTTATCTTATTTTATCACATCTACTTATTTTTTTATTTGAGTCCCCTCTGATTGTATATTTTTGTGAAAAAATTGATGAACTCACAGAAGTGACATGTACATGTCCGATCTAGTTGGTGCCTGTCCAAATATTATGCGTGTAAAATTCAATCATTCTACTCGTGCTAAAATGCTTTTTCGCTATGAAATTAAAGGATACCTATGCTTAGAATTAATATGCAGTCTGATAATAATTTAGATCTTGTGAGATAAAATACCTATGATTAAACTGAAAAATTGCTTGAAAATGAACGCTTACCAGCAGCTGAAGCCTTCCGCTTTTCCCAGAAGGTCCTCCGCAGCTCAAAACATAGCAGAAACTATATAAATCCACTACTTTACATTTACTTGGTTTGTCAAAAAATCGTATCCTTCAAAAATATTTAATTTTTATTCTTAAGAAATAATAGCTAAGGTCGGAGTCTAGCTATGCGTGTGGCACTTGTTTCTCTCTTATTTCCTAAATGTATTTCTTCATGTAGAACATAATATCTTTTATCGATTTCTAGTCCTAGAGGTGTTCTGAATAATAGGTGACTTGCCAAATTACTGAAACCAACCATATGATTTCGTTCATTTGTTTTCTGACATAATGTCATTCGATATTTGCTTTTCGGCGCAAAGCTAGTGTTTTGAATTGCCTCTACGAAACTCCTTCGTAGATCTCTACGAATGTGTGCATTTTTTATTTACACTACTATTCCCTCAATGTAGAGATTGGACAATTTAATTTATTCTTTAAAAAGATCAGAATTATGTTGTAATTCCTATTAATTAAGATTTTAGATTTAAGATTTTTTTTATTTAGTTTATGCAGTAAGAACCTATATTATATTTCTTAATAATTATTAGAGAGATTGGTTTTTCGTTGATAAAACTAGATCGGCACAGTGGAAGGAAATGTATACCAACACTGGCCAAAGTCGGCAACGCATGGGTTGACTGTGGTGTTGTCCAGATAAAGCTTTATCATTATTCGTAGGTGACACACCATCAGTTGGCTGTTTGCTACGCTTTGTTTATATAAAAAAAACTGTGGTTGTGGTCATTGTCTGTGTGTGTCCATGACACACACAATCCTAGTGTAGAAAATAAGCGTTATTTATTTATTATAAACCATAACGTAGAATCGCTATCGCGGAGAGCTATTCTTAATGAAACTTGGGAAATCAATATTAAATATCTAATTTCCGATATAAAAACTAAATACAAAAGTCTAAAGATTTTTATTAATATCACATAAATTCTTTATCGTATACCCATTTATTTCTAAAGAAAAAAATTAAATTCGACAAACAACATAATTAAAAAAATGTCATTTAAAAAACTGCTTCCGTATAAACATGGTAAGTAATGTTATAAAGAGGCTATAAGAGGCTACGAGGCTCTGGGATCCGTTGCAGAAGTCCGAGGAGCAGGAACAGACCTCCTGCCTGCCACCATACCCTGCACGCTGATAGCACACACCCTGGAAATTAAAATAAGACATAAAAAAAGTATAGAAGTTACCTAATAAATTTAATAAATTTTTAAAATCTCAGTTAATGGCCAACCCAACATGGCCAATGGTTTAACGACTGTTATCTATCGATACCAACAGCACCGACGACTTAAGGTGCCCTCCGAAGCAAGGAAGCGTGTATGTAATTAACCACCTATCGGTCACCCATCCGAGTACTGACCGCGCCCGAGGTTGCGTAACATAGTCAGATCGCTTGTGACCCACACTACCAGCGTGGCTACGCGCTCAACCTGGGATTACTCCCATGACATCTCTTCATACTCCTCATTCATCATGATTCATCTACTTCTGGAGGCCCGTCTCCTTGTTACATGTCAAACCAGCTTACTTTGTATCTTGTTTCATCCCACCCACAGGTGCGGATGACCCGGCTACTAGGCAGGTGGCCGTTGACCTCGTAGTCAACGTGTTGCACGATCTTCCTGCACAGGGTGTGGGTCAGGCCCCGGTCGTGGTCGGAGCAGTTTCTCTTCAAGCTGTCCGGCAGAACTGCCTCCGAGCAGTATGAGTTCGTAGCGCTGTTACACTCGTAGCACATTATGGCGTAGCCTGGAAATTCGGATTTCATAGAATAAGCTCTACAATAATTAATTTGCATCATACATTTCTGATTTTAGTGTTATTATAAATTATAAACTATAAAAATATACCTAACAAAAAAAATCTTTTCCTTTAAGTAAAGAAATTATTAATTCGCAAAACTAACTAAATGTTATCTGAGATAATAAGTACCTATTTCCATTTCTCTCGTCTTTAATCTCTGTCACTTAAAAATAACACAATTACAAAATAACAATAAATAGAATTTTAATTTATATAATTTTGCTATAGTTACATTTACATTAAATCTTACCAACAAAGTCCCATAGAGTATATAAACAAATCTCGAAAAAACTCAAAAACACAAAATTTATATTCGTTATAAAGTGTACTGGCTGACAGTAAAATAATAAGGTTTTAGGCGCCCTTTTGGCTAAGGTAGGCCTGGAGAAGAAAGCCGGCAAAATTTTCTCTCGGCACTCTTTTAAAATCATCGATAAATCACAAATTATTAACTATGCAGTATAGCTTTAGCCTGATAGTGAGCAAACTTAACGAATAGCAAAGAGTAAATAAAAAATCAGACGTACCATTTCGAATGATGCCCAACAGGACGCATAATGCAAGGACACAGCTCTTCATGACTGCGCTGCTTCCGACCGACAACTGAGCACAACAGTCAGCCATCTCTACCTATACGCATGTATCGCCTACAGTGGTTACAGCCGCAGAATACTAGGTTTAGCTGGGGTTTTACTTACAATAACTTAACTGTTCTGCTTTGGTTATTGAGTCATCAAAAATTTCAAAAAAATAGGCGAGCTAGATGATTGAAATATATAACTTTGATCTTTTGGATCTTTTTCCATTATGATTTTTAAGGATTTTTTGATCATTTTGCAACTGAAACGATGGAAGGTTAATTTGTGCATCTTAGTGAGTCACCTCAAAAACTGAAAGCTAAGTAGGTATATTTCAGTTACTAGGTACAATCTAAAAATCTATGAACTCGACGGAGAAAGAGCATTGATTTGTGAAACTGTTTTTCGGTGAACATAAATGAGATTGAGGCAGAATATAAATATAATAGCTAAAGATAAACAAACTTTTAATCAGTCTTTCTGGCAAAAAAAATGTAATTTATTAATTTTTAAAATATAGAAGTCTCTATAAATTATATCAATGTGAATAAACTACCTTTATGTCACGTATTGAAGAATAAGATTCTGATATTAGCAATTCTGATTCAAGTTGAAGTAAAGCAACGAAATAAATCAGTTACAATAGTTTAATGACATTCAGAGTTGATGAAAACGATTATGTCAAATTCAATACACAGACATGAACCTACAACGGTTTCATTATGGACTATGTCATATATGTAGAGCGTGTTACCTTCCTATTGTGTCATCAGATTGGAGGATGTGGCTCATTGAGCGCCGTGAAACGGATGAGTACAATTGAGATTGTTAGGTGATTTGATATGATGGACTGGATCCATGATTAGGAGGTGGAATTCGGTCATAAAGGTACCTTGAACAGATTTTGTTATCAACAATTTAGATTACATCGCGCAATCTGAAAATACCTGTAAATAATTTTTTTATTCAAAGCAAATTCAGTCAGTATTAAAGAGGAGTTTTAGAGAAAAGATTATAGCCAATCTTAATATTCTTACTTACACGATTGATGTTCTGATTACTTCGATTGGTAAAGATGATGTAAATCAAACAAGACATCATGAAAAACGTTTAATAAATACACTCGCATTTAACAAACACAACAACAAAGCATAGGTACTAGAATAATTTACACCGATCATGACTATTAACATTAGTAACATACATAGGTACAGAGGTAATTTATATATCGCTGATGAAACTGCTAACGCCATTAGTGACTTTGAAGTCTTAATAATAGCGTCCTCAATTCCAGCGAGGCTTTGCAACATTATCACCTGTTTGCAAAGTATCGCTAACTGAAGTAACGCCTGTATCTTACACTCTAGCACATCCATCTATAACAATATCGAACACAAGTAGGACTTCGTTCACATAAGTAGTGAGTAAGTATACAACTACATTTACTAAATTAGCAACGTTGGCAATCATAACATCAATTATATCTCTCATGCTATCAACCGAATGGAGAGTTCTTGGTAAATATTCGTCTATATTCTGTTTTTCAGATCTAATGAGGTTTACATCTTTTTTTGGTTTATAAATACTTCTTGTCTAATAGATGTTTGGAAGTACAAATTGTAATTTGTTGTCTAGAACCTTAGTAGTGCGAATGTGAGGAGCATCAAGGCGGTGGCCCCAACTGGCAAGGAGGCAGAGTTGCAACCGTCCTCTAAGCACGAACATACTTCTTGTCTTCCACCGAATCCAGAACGCTGGTAGCAACGACCCTGAAGATAATAATAATCTTCATAACAAAATCAGTCCACATCATTCAAATAAATCTATAGGAACTCATGATATTTAAAATTTTTAAAAAGTTGAGTCTTTCACGTTTACACTCTTTAGTGAATTTAAAAACACAAAAAAAAGACGAAATAAAATATTTTACATTGCATTGCAACAAATACTTTGCATTCCAAATAAAGAAAACTAACATTTCTCAAGTTGTACTTCGCAAGTATATTAAGAAACTCTTTAGTTTATTGCCGATTTTCATCAAATTGAGCTGAGCAATACTATTTATTCGATAGATGAAATAAATGTCCGTACATGACACCATCTACAGGCGGTATCAGTACACATTTACTGTGTGTTCCAACTAAAGTTGGTTCAAGGCCCTTATCTAAATAAATACTGACAGTCAACTTGACCCAAATCAAATATTTTGGTATGGCCTAAATGCTACTAAACGCGGGAACCGTCGTTTTGACAAACGTGGCAAATTATGCACATGTATCCACATATCTGATGTAAGTAATTTATAATAATGAATGTAAATTAAGTGGTAGGTACGTTGTTTCATCCCATAAACTCATAGATATTTACATCAAAGTCCTATCAAAGAATTCTAAAACATATATGGTCTATTGTAAGGATAAAATTTCTACAATGGCGAATGATAGTGCAAGTAGTGCATTTGCCTCGGGCGCCTTTTGAAGTGGGCTCAGATCACCGGATTTTGAAAATTAAAATTATATACTAACATAAAACACAATAACTTTATGAACAATATCCCCACGCGAAACAGAAGCTGATCATACCTTATAACTGCTTTCGTCCCAACCACATCCACGGATAACCCTGCTATCAGGCGGCATGCCGTTCATCTCGAACTCAACCACCTGAGAAATCTTTCTGCACATGGTGTCCTTGGGGCCGCAGGGCAGTCGCAGCTCGTCTGGCAGCTTCTCCATCGAGCATCGCGAGTCGTTGTGGCTGTTACATTGGTAACAGGTGATCGCGAGCCCTGAGTTATAGAGGAATAATTGAAATGTAGACAACTGAAATACGGGTTGATACGCAAAATCGGCAAATTTAAATTTAAGTAGTAATTAATTAATTTGTCACAAAAAAGCACAAGAGAGAGAGATAAATATGGAATGGTTCTCCATTACCTAATATTGATAGAATTTACGATCAATATCTTTTACCTATGTAATAGGGACAGAGTCTGTAAAAACTTTGGTAGAATTATACAGCCTACCGTCACACATATCATAGTAGGTAGTACTCTGAGTATAAAGGGTGTAATCGTTAAGTGTGCACAGGCGATTATTCCCTAACTGTTACAGATATCAAAAAAATTTAAACTGATATCGAAAGTACTTTACCTAATGAGTAAAATGACAATATTTAATAACTTTTTAAAAATAAAACGAGAAATATCCAAAAAATTTACAACACAAACACTCCCTCACAATAACTCACAATAACATGGGATACATCAGTTTAAAGTTTTTAGATATTATCTGTATGAGTTACGAAATAATCGCCCGTGCACACCCGGTATAGGTATGCGGATTCAGACGTACTCCTACCATCATATTTTCTGCTCACGTCTATCTGTCGTGCATTGAGGGTGTGATCTTTACGATCGATAGCGTGGAATTACGAACGGTTTGATAGGCACATGTTGTAGGTCACCTGTTGAGCTAAGTATAGCCTGGGTTGGAGGGCTATGTTGGACTTGTTGACAAATGTTTACAGAACATTAGGGGACTCAGTACTTGGAACTATTATCATTATATTCAGTAACAGCTCTAAGCCCACTACACCAAGTACGATTTTCTTAACATGTGTTTGTATAAATAACTTAAAGAAACGCTTTTGGATAATACTACCTACATTACATAGCTACATGGTCTTACAATGTTAATGAAAATTAACACCTATTTAATCTACTTCGTTATATGTCATAACAACAAAAGTTATCACAAAAATTCTCTAAGATTATGATACATGTATGAAATTCATATTTCGCACTTTCGATTTTATTTTTGGCATGATGAGTACCTACTCTTGCGGACTCAGTTACGTTGAACAGTAAAGCTAAATATAAACAATAATATAATATCTGCGAAAACTAGATCTTTCAGCACATGGCCACTGCGTGAAATTTGTGAAAGATTGGATCCAATGCTATGATGTAAAAAGTTATATTCATATAAACGTGAGCGGGCATAAACCACATGTCAGCGAGCTCTCAATGCATTCTCTCAACCCTTTTTTATGTCCCACTGCTGGGCACGGGTCTCTCCCCACAACCGGGGAAGGCCTGGAGCATACTCCACC
>DWAV01001682.1:0-12901 GCA_018231305.1 Noctuana lactifera | reverse complement strand
CCAGGCCTTCCCCGGTTGTGGGGAGAGACCCGTTCCCAGCAGTGGGACATAAAAAGGGTTGAAGGCACACGGTAGCCGTAACTAATAAATTGTGACTATTCCAACAATAAACTTTATCTCAGGTTTTAAACAATAGAAATTGGTTTGCTTGTTCCCAGTTCCACTAAGTTTTCAATTCCCTCGCGTGGTCGCTTGGCTCGAAATCTTATTCACATTCTTTTAAATTAATATAACCTTACTTTAATAAAAATACCAGATAATTCATTTCAATAATCCAGTTCATTTAAAAAAAAAAACGAATTCGCACGTGTGACTGCGAATTGCGTTAATTATGGTCGATGGATGCCATTAATAAATAGTCATCAACTCGTTCTTATGAGCACGGGTATCATCTCAAATATGGGAACAACTTAGGCCACAATCCTGATCAATTGAGGGTCAGTGAGTAGACCATTGCTTTTACTTGATTTATTCCTTACAATTTACTTTCAAAATAAAATTTCTTTAACTAGCTGTACCCGGTGCGCGTTGCTACGCCAACAACCTGGCTTGGTGGCGACTTACATCTGTAAACATGTCATATTCGTTTCCTCTGTTTAAAAATACATGGTCATACTGATTTTCATGACAATCGGTTGAACGGGGCAGAAGCTGCTACTTTGCAGCGCCATCTGGTGGCGAGTGGCATCAATGAGCATATTATACAAACCTTCTCCGTGGGAAAATACATAATATCAATTTTCTTAATAATCGGTCCAGTAGTTTTTGAGTTCACCGATGACATACAGACAAACATTCATTTTTATAATAATATATAGACTATTTGTATCACCTGCTGTATATTTTGCTGGAAACGTTTAAATAATTTTAGCAATTATTTTAATATTTGTTATTTTAATAGTAAATATTTAACAACCTATAGATTTCATAGTTGGCAGTTGGCATTTGGCATATGACGACAGGTAATTTAAACTATACCAGCTTATGCCCGCGGCTTCGTCCGCGTGGATTTCATAATTAATTGGACCAAGGAATCCCGTTGCCGAAACTTTGGAAAATCCTTCCTTATCGGATGTCCACGTCATATAAAACACATCCTCCATGATTAGGTCTCTACGATCAGCAGTTTAGGCTGTGCGATGATCCGTAAGTCAAGCAGACATTCAGGACAAAGCATTTTATGTGTATAGATATGTTACGTAATAGGTTGCTAGGCACCGTCGTCCCTAACACAAAGCGCCTAGTCTAAGCATTACCGCGTTGGTGCCTGTCCATAAGGTAGCGTCTGAAAAAATTTGAATGTAAGTAATTTAAGTAACGTAAGTATCGTAATTTACAAATATTCGTAGAACACTTTATGTGCTAATACTAATAAATAATGAGTGATGTTAGGATAAGGCAGTTTAAGTACATATTAAGTAGCATCTCGAAACATTTGAATGTTAGGTTTTTAAAAATATTCGTATAAAAGTTTTTGTGTTGTGTTGATGCTAATATTGAGTGATATCACAATATCGGGCTACATAATAATATTAAGAATTACCTATACTTTTCTTAGTTAGAACAAGACAATAGGTGCTTTATAGTTATATAAAGACAAAAACGTTACGTAAGACGTTGCTAGTTCGTCGTTATCACAAAGCGCCATCATTTGAAATAGTTTGAATGTAAATAATTTTCAAATATTCGTAGAAGAGTTTATACTAATAAATAATGAGTGATGTCTCAAGATCAGGCAGTTTACATATTGAAAATTACGAAGTTAAATGTAAAGAAAAATTATAAAGATCTTGAAATTATAGTGATCTTGAGTGATATTACAATATCGGGTGGTTAACATATTAAAATTACTATAGTTTGTTGGTACTTGAGATACTTTGGACCTATATGATTACATAATGATGTAACGTGGACGTTGGCAGGCACCGTTCGCCGCTAACACAAAGCGCTATTTTCAACGTTGGTCGTTTGTCATTACGTAACATCGGGAAACATTTGAATGTAAGGATTTTACAGATTAAAGAGTTTATGTTATGATAATGGTTTGAGTGATAATATCACAATATCGGGTGGAGAACATATTAAAAATTACTGTAGTTTCCATTATTGGCACCTGACAATAGCTAATTTGTACCTATATGATTACATAACGATGTGACGTGGACGTTGCCAGGCACCGTTCGCCGCTAACACAAAGCGCTATTTTCAACGTTGGTCGTTTGTCATTACGTAACATCTGGAAACATTTGAATGTAAGTAATTTACAGATAGTCGTCGAAGAGTTTGTGTGTTGAGACTAATATTCTGTGATGTCATAATATCGGGCTGTTTCCAAGTTGAAAATTATTTATAGGGTTCTTTGTTAGAACATGAACATAGGTACTTTATACCTATATAAAGACATAAAAACGTGACGTAAGACGTTGCTAGGCACCGTTCGTAGCTAACACAAAGCCTCAATATAAACGTTGATCATTTGTCATTACGTAACATCTAGAATCATTTGAATGTAAGAATTTTACAAATTAAAGGTTTTATGTGATGATAATGAACTTGAGTAATATCACAAGATCAGGCAGTTTACATTTTCTTTGTTGGCATTTGACAATAGGTACTTTGTACCTATATGATTATATAATGATGTGACGTAAAACGTTGCTAGACACCGTTCGTCGTTAACACAAAGCGCCACTCTAACGTTGGTGCCTTCATAACGGAGCTTCGGGAACAATTTGAATGTAAGTAATTCACAAATATTCGTGAAAGAGTTTACGTGGTAATGAGTGATGTGACAATATCGGGCGGATTATAGGTATATTAAAAATTACCTATAGTTTTCTTAGTTAGAACATGGCGATAGATACTTTCCTCATTTCGGTATTTATCCCCAAGGGATAACAAACGTCCGTAACAGGACAAATGTCACCGACATAGCTCTGAAGGCTAGCAAGCTGAAGTAGCAATGGGCAATTGGAGTAAACGGTTTTTGGAGTGGAGACCGAGCCTCGGCGTGGGACGCCGCCCTGCTAGATGGCGCAATGACCTTCGCCGGGCGGTGAGAAGCAATTGGATGAGAAGAGCCGAAGACCGGGCTCTGTGGCGCGCCTTGGGAGAGGCCTATGTCCAGCAGTGGACTTCCGTTGGCTGAAGAGAGAGAAGAGATATAGATACTTTATACCTATACATATACCTAAATGTGTGACGTATTAAGAAGTTGCTAGGCACCGTTCGTCGCTAACACAAAGCGCTACTCTAAACGTTGATCATTTGTCGTTACGTAATATCTGGAATCATTTGAATGTATGTAATTTACAAATTAATGGGTTTGTGTGATAATAAAGAACTTGAGTGATATCATAATATCGGGTGGATCACATTTTGAGAATTACCTATAGTTTTCTTTGTTGGCACATGACAATAGGTACTTTGTACCTATATGATTATATAATTGTGTGGCGTGTGAAGACGTTACTAGGTATCGTTCGTTGCCAATATAAAGCACCATTTTCAACGTTGGTCGTTTGTCATTACGTAACATCTGCAATCGTTTGAATGTAAAGATTTTAGAAATTAAAGAGTTTATGATATGAGTTTATGATCTTGAGTGATTTCACAATATCTGGTAGTTTACATTTATTAAAAATTAGTTTAGTTTTCTTTGTTGGCACTTGACAATAGGTACTTTGCACCTATACGATTACATAATGATGTGACGTAAGACGTTGCTAGGCACCATTCGTCGTTAACACAAAGCGCCACTCTAACGTTGGTGCCTCTTCATAACGGAGCTTCGGGAACAATTTGAATGTAAGTAATTTACAAATAATCGTGGAAGAGTTTATGTGCTAATGAGTTATGTTATTAATGAGTTATGTTGTTATTATCGGGCGGATTATACATATATTATAAATTACCTATCGTTTTCTTAGTTCACACAGAACAATAGATACCTAAATGTGTGACGTATGAAGAAGTTGCTAGGCACCGTTCGTCGCTAACACAAAGCTCTACTTTAAACGTTGATCATTTGTCGTTACGTAACATCTGGAATAATTTGAATATAAGTTATTTACAAATAGTCGTAGAAGAGTTTATGTGATAGTAATAATATTAAGTGATTACCTACTCAACATCGGGCGGATTACATATTAAGAATTACCTTTAGTTTTCGAAACATACTTTATACCTACATACATAAATCTTAAATGTGTGACGTAATAAGACATTGCTAGGTATCGTTGGTCGCTAACACAAAGCGATGGCCTTAACGTTGGTGATTTGTCATTACGTAACATCTTCTACCATTTGAATGTAAGAATTTTACAAATTAGAGGGTTTATGTGATGATAATGAACTTGAGTGATATCACAATAATCACATATTAAGAATTACCTGCAGTTTTCTTTTTGGGTACATGACAATAGGTACTTTGTACCTATATGATTACATAACTGTGTGACGTGTGAAGACGTTGTTGGGGAACGTTCGTTGCTAACACAAAGCACCATTTTCTACGTTGGTCTTTTGTCGTTACGTAACATCTGCAATCATTTGAATGTTAAGATTTTTTAGCTTTTATGTTATGTTAATGGACTTGAATGATATCACAATATCGGGTGGTTTACAAATTAAAAATTACCTGTAGTTATCGTTGTTGTAACATGACAATACGTACTTTTTACCGCTAAGATTACATAATGATGTGACGTAAGACGTTGCCAGGCACCGTTAGTCGATAACGCAAAGCGCTATTTTCAACGTTGCTCGTTTGTCATTACGTAACATCTGGAAACATTTGAATGTAAGGATTTTAAAAATTAAACGGTTTTTGCGCTCACATTAACAGTGATTTTGAGTGATGTCACTATACCGGGCTCGAACTTATTATCGAGTATTTTGCAACGTAGCTTCTGGAACCAAAGAACTGAATTGCATATTAAGCGTAATACTACTCATCTCTACGATGTGCGTGTTATGTAGAGTATGATTTAAAGTGTACTCGTGTTACTTCCAGGCCCGTACACACCAGCTCTTGGTGCACAACAAGGAACTCCTAGAGCATATTGGGGCACTCATCAACCACCTCCACGACAAGGACGGTCCCGGCTCCCCTCGACCGATCAGCGCTCAACAACTCACGATGTTGCCACAGGTGCGTAGAATCAAGTTTTTTTTACCATTCCGACCATATTCATAGCCAAAAAACTGGTAAAGCTATGGACAGAAATCAATACCTTTCTCCCATTGAATATTGCATGGTGCTCTAATTTATGTTGAGTTTTTCTTGGTATTTTTTGTATGTTTTCTATAGTTTTATGTTTAAAAAGGAAATGGAATGGAAATGACACATCTGTGAGAAAATTTGTGTAACAAACAATTTCTAAGTGTGTTTTTTTGATGTAGAAATAAAGAAAAGTTATTTGTACGTCATTGATCGGTTTAATTATTCTAACATTGAACGTAATTTCTTCAACAACATAAAATTTACTATCATTTTTACACTGCATGAGTAACAGTTGCATGATTGTTGATTGTCCGTTATCTACATATTTCATTTATCATCTTTTGTTTTATTTAAGTTCAAAATTTTTCAATTCTCAAACTCAAAACTCAAAATTCTCATTGGAAATAAGGCTAGCTATTTGGGCCTAACATGATACTCTTAAGAACATAATTATCAGCGCCCAGTTCAACCAACATTACCTTCTATGTTTCTGCTGCTAACACTTATAGCATTTAACTAGGACTGGAGCGGCCGTGTAGGCATACCAAGTTAAAAAGGAATTTCAATCTACAATAATATAATATGGGAGCGGCTCTATGAATGATATTACAATTATAAATAAAATTCGAGAACTTCGAACAATCTCTTCCGAAAGAATTACATAAAAAGTTCATCCATCTACAATACCTAATTACTTCAAAAAACCTACGAGCGGCCTCCTGGAAGTCTGCTAGAAATTTAAAACTTTTGATTCCAAAAATACCTTTCATGTTTTATTTTTTGTACTTATTTTATTTATTAAGTAATATTAATAATAAATTTCTTTATTCATTTTATTTGTGAAATTTATTTTTAAATTTTTATTATCGTCCGCCTTCCACTACGTGTTTGCTTTTTTTTATGACCAATATAGTATGACTTTTGTTTATGTTAAACTAATATTCGTATATTTCTTTCACATTTTTGTTGTATTTTAGATTTTTGTTTTTAAACTTAATTTGCTTTAGATAACACTGTCTACACTGTCAATATAATATTTCTTTTGCAGCGAATGATTAATGACAGATTGCCATTTAATTAACTGTTTATTTGTTATGAATAACGTCTGTTATCATACTATGTCATTTACGCTCTCATAAATTAAATGGTACCGCCTTCATTGATCTTTTGCTGCACAAAAGTTGACTCCCACATAATGCTTTTAGCATTAAGTCCGCTTCTGTTCCGATACTGCACTAAATTCAGAAGATTAAATAAATAAATAATCGTCAAATGTAAATATTAATAACCTGATTTTCATTTTATAAATTCCATTTTATTTTAAATTGTGTGTGTATTAGTTTTGTACACTGTATACAAATGCTTTGTATCTAGTTACTTAAGAAATATTGTCTAAATAATCACTTTTTGCATTTTATTTTTAGCATGGTGTGTGAAATGCATGAGAATTAATTAATCTTTAAGCGTCAATCTAATACGATTTTGAAGCATTTTTAGTTTAGTTTTTAGAAACGAGAGCTTAATTTATGATTTTAATCTTTTAATAATCGTCGTGATTTAGACTTAATTAGAAGATGTTTATTTGAAATTAAAATACTTATTATGATTTATAATATGTACTTTATTTTTTAATGCTGCCTGAGCAGATCGGAGATACGGGAGGAAAGAAAATTGATAAATCTAATCAATCTACAAATGAAAACTTACAAAATGTGAACAGTGAAGACTTGATAACGTTCTTCACGGCCGAAAATAATAACAACACAGATGTAAACGAGAATGTGGAGACCAACAACACACAGGGGAATAAGAATGTGGAGGTCGACAAGAGCAACATGAAACTAACGTTTAATGCGACAAACATACCCACTATAACATACCAAACACCTACACCCACTACGACGTTCAACGGAATGAGCAACGAAGAAATTCAGGATTATCTGGTTTCCAGATTCAAAGACATGGGAGTTGACGGCCCTGAGCCTGATCCGGATACGCATCAACAATTCTACCAGAATTCGAATGCATTCCCTAACATCCCTCCGCTGAAAAGCCATTTCAGCAACAACGACTTAGCCAGTCTACTGAACCAGCCGTTTTACAAGGAAAAGTTTGGCTCATCAGAAGAACTTGGAGCCGTGGCTCAAGCCATGAGCGTAGGCCAGTCGCAGACTTCGCTGTTCAGTAGCAGCCACAGTTCATCGGACTCTTCTCCGGACGGCCTCAGCTCGGAAGATGGCGTGCCCTACATAATGCCGCTATCTCATGATGGTATTCTTACTGCGACTGGTGAGGACGGCCGTGTTAGGCTGATCGTGCCAGTTAGCCCTTCTGAGAGCACTTCGGATATAGCAGAAGCGCAGCCCGAGCCGTCGACTTCAAAGTCATCGTATGGAAACACGCTTAAGGTGCCAACTGTATCCTTAGCTCCTGCTGCTTCGATCACACGTACTACAAGCGAGAAAGTGCCGAACCGAAGCGAGCTTATGACCGCTCTTCGTTCGCAATGGACCCGCCATACCACAAAGTAATCATTGTCACCGACTATTATCGATGGATTTCTTTACGTTCTTTAAGTTGAGTCATGTTACCTTATTTAAAATCGCCTCACAAGTTATGTTGTGTTTAGAAGTTTATTTAGTTTTATTTTTAAATGCGGTTATTAATTAGTAGGTATAGTATATTATTTAGTTGATCAACGTAACGTTGTGAATCAACGTAAGCCATGCAATGTGGCATTAGTTAGACAATTTTTTTTAAACCTATTTGACATATCACGATACCAAAAACCTATTTATTTAGTTTGAGGCTATTTGTAACCACTACATATCTTAACATATCCCAATCAAATATGATTTAGTTTTTATGAGCAATATTTTCTATGAAATAAAACTTCTGCCCAATCGACATTTATGATTTCGTTGGACTATAAAAATTCTAATAATAAAGTATTTAGGTGGTGATTCAAAAGGTAAAACGGACGATAAAACTTTTATCGGTATTATAACACTGCTACTCTACTTTCATTTACCGTTAATATTTCGTTTTCAAGTTGGGCCTATATAATATTTTTAGCTTATTTGTTTGTAAGTGGTGATATTATATTAATATTTGATTCGATTTGGTTTTCTAGAGCAGTCGCTGGAAATAAATAAGTATGCAAAATGCGAGGGCTGAATTCTACCAATTTCCTGATTTGAATTAACCGTAGGTCAAATATTAATAATACGAATTGCTGGTTCTATTTTTTGGTATTTTTTATTTTTTTGGAGTAAAAAAATAGATCAAATATTGGACCGGCAAGATCCGTATTATTCTTTCATCTATTCTTAAATAAAACCAATTGATGGAATTCGATCCTCAAATTTTGCATACTCACTTAACTCCAGAGCCTGCAGTAATAAATCAAGAAAGTTAATCATTATCATCATATTCATCATCGTCAAACCATCACAGTCCCACTTCTGGGCACTGGTCCCTTATATATCCCTTATATATTAAATATGAGAAAGGTTTTGAGGCCATAGTAAATCACGATGGCCAAGTGCGTATATTAGCGAACTTCACGTGCATTTTGAGGACTTAAAAGAGAACCCTCAGACATGCGGGTTTTGTCCCGATGTTTTCTTTCACCATTACATCTAATGGCGTGCATAACTTCGAAAAGTCGTTTGGTGCATGACGCTGGGATTATAACCTGGTTCTCTCGAATAAGAGGCCTAACTCTCAACCACAGGCCTATCAATGTTCAATAGTTTATTAATCGCTTAGAATTTATTTGGTTTCTATTGGGTATATTCAAATATTACACAATTTTGTCAATCGATTGGATGGATTTATCTAAACAAAAATTTAAAAAAATATGTAAGAAATTCGAAATACGGGGCATGGGGAATCCAAACTGAAATAAGTCCACAAGACAGGAAGGAATGGTAAGTTTTATGAAACTTTCTTGCAGTAATTTTCTGATGTGAGTACGAAAAAACAACAAAATACCTATTGCTTATAGTTTGGTACAAAACCTCGATTGTAAACTTAAAAAAAACATCCTTAAAATGATTAGAATAATATAAAGTGGCTTGATAAGACGATTTTATTAGACTTGATTCAATTTCGTCTAAGCTTTAAGAAAGGGTGATTTTAAAGTGTATTGAATGAATTAAGGAAAAATAACTATTATATTTTTTTTACTTTATATGTATAAATATTACTATGACTATGTATATTAAATTGTTGAAACTTTTTAAATAAAAGACCGTAGCTAATGAGGTAATTTATAAAGTTGAAGATAATTATTATAGTTTTGTTAAGCTTCTGTAGTTATGAAGAGTACAACTCTATGTTTTACAAACAACTAATAATAAATCTATCGTGTGGTCTCACAGCAAAATAATGATAATTATTGTCTTATGTATAGTTAATTTCAATAGCATCTGGAGGAATATATCTGATTCACATTGACACAGGACTGTTTATGATCTTACTGATGTGAAAATTAGGATAAACTTCCGAAAAGCGCATATCGATGCGCTTATCGATGCGCTTATCGATCTGAAAGGTTTAATATTACCTACATGTCTTTTTTGATTGAAAAGTAAAATGAAAGTAGTAAGAGATAAATATCTCTCTCTCGAGAGAGAGAGCCTTGGTTGTATCAGATTGCCAGATTCTATTGTAGCGGACTGTACTTTCATAGCCCTATAGCGTGATATTACTTTTTTACGTATAAAATATAAATATATGTATAAATTAGATAGATATTTTAATTTGCATATAATGTTTGTATATATACTTTTATCGTATGTCTTTATACTTCATACGCGGGAATAGGAAAGCCAAATACACTACAAGAAGAAGTGCCAAAATTAGGTAGTGTATGGTTGGACCAAGAAATAATTTCAAATTATAATGTTTTGACAAAATTTACAGAACTCAAACCGGTAACAAAAAACTTGAGCAAATATAAATATCACTAGCTTAAGAATTTATGTATGTTAGGCGAAGGCATCTTTCAATACGCTAATTACATGATCAATAAATACCACGATAGTTGGTATATAAATATTGACAGACCAGTATTTATTGAACACCTAGCTAGCTTTCGCCTAAGAACAAGTATGACCCTGTGCCAGATCATGTGCCACATATGAATGTCAATGATAAAATAAGGATAGGAGGTACGGACACAACTAAATTGTTCAGGAAGCCCCTAAATCAAATCGATTAAGCTATAAGATGGAAAGAAACGACGCTAACAGACGACCGTTGATTTAAAGCAGAAAGAAATACAGCTGCTAATAAATATATATTTCCATGAAAAAAAAACTTAAAATCATGGATGCACAAATAAAAAATATGGCTCGATAGTTCAGCCAACATATTATTCACTCATATTTACTCGTAGTACGGTAGATAATTTTATAAGTGTTTATCGATGTATACACCCTAATAGTTACTACTGTAATCGGTTCAGTATCTATCGAGCTTTGATAGTCTTTCAGATAGAAAGTGATCAAATTAAGGTCATTGAACGGAACCTTGTAGGTAGGTACGGTAGGATATTTATCCAGAGACACCAAACAATTGAAGTACTTATCTATGTAAGTAGGTACATAATACATAATTATGTACAATTATGTATTAGCTAAGGACTTTTGAATCATTTTCTATAGGATTGACCACTAAAACTATATTTAATCTTAAACCTATGTAAACCGTTGGTATTCCCGCGAGGCTATTAAAAATCGAACTATGAATTCTGGTATTTTCTAGTAACACTTTAGTTATGAGGCACGATTTGTGTTTTATATTAAAAGATTACTAGATTGAAAAGGATAGAATATAGAAGATGTTATTAATATCTTTTTAAATCTAGTATCTATCTTAAAGCATAAAAATAATATCAGTCCACTATGCGGCGATAAGATATCCAGATATAGATAAACCGAAAATTTCTGGTTCGTTTACGGGCTCTTTTAATAAAGGAATTATTAATTTATTATATACCTACTCGTATATCGAAAGAAAGTACAGAATGAGTTTAATAGTCTCGCGTAGAGTATTATTTTAAGGCGGTGAAAATGTTGCATTGTGCCATTAGATTCCATTAGATTCCGATTACAACGTAGTCAATACAACACAAATAAAAAAATTAAAAATAATAAAAAATGGTTTAGAATATTATTGTATTGCAACTTAAACTTTAACTTGCAAAAATTATTGGTATTGCAACTGTTTTGACAAAAGAGAAATAGGCGTAGCAACAAAAAAAGTTTTCTGCAACTGAACCGAAATTGTAATGATACCTACCCACTAAATGTACTTTTTCCTGTTGTAGAATTAAGATTTTGGATTGTGTACCTACCTGTCTATCATTGATGTACCTCTTAGAAAGTTAAACTGTAATGTTAGTCACAATAATATTAAGCAAATACCTATTTTGGAAACCTATTTTAATCTACGGAAACTGTAATTAGTTCTTCGATTTTCTGATTCCATGATTTGTTCGTTTTTGTCATGATGTTCTCGATTCTATTCGTTTACAATTCGATCAGATTTAAATGCGTCGTTCGTTTGCAAAAGCAGTGTGATGATCGCAAACCTCAAACCCAATATTTTGAGATACCTACCTAATACCTAAACGTGATATCGAAGAACTAATTACGTCCGTAACACTTATTATTCTAAAGCACACATCTTTAAACTCTTAAGAACAATATATTTATGTGCAGTTTAAGACTTAGGTACTTTTATATTATTATAATAGATAATTTACTATCTGATATTGTATTCTTCACAAAAACTTACATTTATCAAGTGGGAGAAGATATGATGGAACCTATATAATATAATATTATAATATACAACATAGAAGCTGATAACGTTAACATTCTTTCAATAAATTAAGCTGCATTCATAAATAAATTGTTGGAACATTTTTTCGGGGTTTTCCCACTTTACACAACAATTTTATTCACTGTGTGTTTTCATGTTTTCGTACTACTTACACAGAAAGTTTATTATAATTATCAAATGTGAAAACATTTTACGTTTTTCCCACTATGTACCTGTTTTGAAAACTTTTTATCTTTGTCAGCAAAAATATTCTTACCACAATAAACTTTAGAATGTGTGCAACACTATTTTACTGTACCGTTTATGAATTTAGTCAGTGTTACGTCATTGTTATCTCTTTAATTAATGTACCTTTCGTAGTTGAACAAAAAGCAAACACGATGTGGAGAGCCGAGCATCAATAAAATATTGTGATGTCAAAATGTTGTATTATTTCAAGTCCCTTTGGGTAAAAGATTGAATGTAGGTAGATATAGGTAAGTAGTTGCATTATTTCCTATGTTAAAGTTAATAAATATACGATTGTTGATTAATATTTCTGAGAAATGCGACGACAGACATACTATAATAATATATACGTATATATAGTAAACATAACTTTAGCCCGGGTAGTTACCGGTACTCTTAAGCCACCCCGTAAGAAAGCCAGGTTCTGAGTTGTGGGTAGGCAGATGTGGATGCCGGTCACACTTTTATTACCATACTAGCTGTACCCTGCGGTTTCACCTGCGTTAAAAATTTTTTTCCAACATTTCCCTTCACTGCTCTGCTCCTATTGATTGTGGCGTGATGAAAAGTATACTGTAACCAGCTCAGGAGTAT